>JAUIMY010000004.1:0-191728 GCA_033557855.1 Hydrochus callosus | reverse complement strand
TACCGCACGAGTGCTCCAAAGAGTACGCGTAAAGTACTACGTGGTTGCAGAAATAGCGCTAATACTGCCGCGAGAGTGCCTGCCGGCCGGCAGCCGGCCGGATGGACAGAAATGCAACGGCGTAGTACGTTTCGCAGGTACTCCCGTAGTACTTCCAACTGCCGGTAAAATGTACGTCTAGAGTACATTCCCGGCGTTCTGTGTTTGTTGGGTAGTTTAGTGTTATGTACATGTACCTATCATTCTGGTACAACAATTTAATAAAAAAACACGTTCCAATTTAATTTAATAAAAATTCACAGAACAGAGAACCGGAGTGAAGGTTCAAAAGGTAATTCGTGATACTCAAAAGCATAGCCAGTATGGTAAACTGGCTAAAGGCCGTAGTGCAATAACCAGGAGAATCAATTACCAATGGCGTAGAGATTAAAGCACGAACTCTGATTGCACGGTTTGAAAAAGACAAATTCGGAAAGGAAGTCCTCGCGCAGGAACTTTGATCTCTAAATGTGCGCGAATGGGGGGGCTATGGCATCGCAGTTGTCCTCTCACCTATATTGGTCACATTGAAAACGAGCTCCCCGGTGAGTCCCGGCCTCACAGACCGATCGCAATTATCAGGCGATGTGGAGAATTGCACCACCTCACCACCCAGCTCTCTGTAAATGAAACAGTATCTCCTAGCGCCGTGCGAGGTCCTGCTGAGCGGCGTCGTTATGAGGTAATTCGTGCCGTTCTCCTCCCATCCGCCGTGGCAAGTGTAAGCTGGAAGAATTTGAAATTTAAATGCGCCACCCTAATGCGAACTCGCCGCGAGACAAACATAATTATGTCACAATTTCGTGGGCGTCGCGGTGCGGCCACGCGCGTCAATGTCATCAAACAGCTTCTTCATCGCTTGACTTTTATTTTCCAACGCGTCTGGAACTCGGGACGCGATGAATATTAATGCGAACGGAATATTCCATTAAGTTGATATTTCGTTAAAGAGGGTATCGAAGGATGTTCGGAGGATGGACGGAAATTTGCATTAATTTTTGAAGCGGGGCCCAGGTAAAACAGTTTCTGCCTCCCCCTAAACCCTGGAGGAAGACCATTTCTTCCGATTTTGAGAAGATTCGACGTCAGTCGAGTTGTGGTGTCGCAAAAATCTCTTTTATGTTGTCACATTTTGAAGATATGTCATCCAGGAGAAATATGCTCTATCCAATTGAACGGTGCACGTTCCGTTGACGGTACAAGAGAGTGGGGGCGAGTTTGGGTTGCATGACGGACTGCATTGTAGGGTAATATGTACCGCCAAAGCCTCCTTGATGGCCCCGTATGAGGCACCAAGGTGGCGATGGCGAACTCGTGCATGTGGCATACGGAGCCATCTAGCAGACTTTGGCAGTATTATCCCACAATGCAAGCTTTGCAGTGCACTGCAGTCCGTCATGCAACCCAAACTCGCTCCCACTCTCTTGTACCGTCGATGGAACGTGCAACGTTCAATTGGATGGAGCCCTTTATAGTGCTGTTACAGAATCGGCAGCGTTCCATGCAGTAAGGCGCAGCTTCAAAATAGATAATAATCATTTCATACGACGACCAATTTATTTTCTACTCATTAAAAATACAATACGTGCGCAAAAAAGGTTGTGTCCCAACTCAGGCCGATACGAAGGGGCCACGTCGTCGCGAAATTAAGACCGTTACACACCTTATTAAGCAGAGTCGGGCCGAAAAAGGTCCGGAAGCCCGGAACTCCATTACGGATACGATTATGCAGAAATTGAAGATTACGCTCCGGCCTCACAAAGGAGAATTCCCCCGTCCACCGGGCTTTGTTTCATTAGCGAGAAAATTCCTAAAAATAGTTCCTCCCCGGCAAGTTCCGTGCCCCGGCGCTCCCTCAAGTAATTTACTGCGCCTTCACTATTTAAATGCTGGCGTAATTTTACGGCCACTCTTAAATTCGACGAAGCTAAGCCAGTTGCCGGCCGTAATCCCGTACGTAAATTTCTCCATGTCACAAATTACTACGACCGACGGCGACGCGACCCGCGCCTGTAAAACCCTCCCGTCGGAGTTTATATCATCCTGCAGACGTGGGCAGTGGCGCAGTCCCTAATATGCCCATTGGCAGCGATCCCCGTGCCGTTTATATTGGTGGATGCCGAAGGTCCTTTGAAGTTCGACGGTTTGCATGCAAGTCACTGCAACCCTCTTAGCGTCCGCAAGGAGGAAATAATTGGTCTAGACGTCTCATTAAGAAATCAAGCGATTGATTGCACGGGTTTGCGGCGATTCTGATGATTGCGAAAGAAATGCAGATTTTAGTTTTGTAATCTCAATTTGCGGCTTAATTTTTAACTCGGCCTTGCGATGTTTAGACCGGATTGGTCAGCGACGCAGCGACGAACGTTACAGTAGGCGAGGCGGCGCGACGAGTCCCAACGTAGCGAAGGCTTATTGTATGGAAAGCCGGAGTAACGCACCGTGTTTAAAATGAATGTTATCACTTTTTTAGCGTGATTGGTTCTTCAATTGGCCACTATTTGAATAATGAAATACATCAACTTTTATTAGACGCATAACAACGTCCTCGAAACGAAGTTTTCAAAAGAGTATGTGGTATTTTTTGCATACCATATAGAGGGAATAATTTTCTGAACGAATCCCGTAAAATAAAAATAATTAGGGTTGAGGGTTGAACGGAACGATAACGTGTATGCACAATATAAAGGCGCATTGCAAACATGCACTGTATAAAACGAAATTTGCTCGCCAAAACAACTAGTCAAGAATATCCGAGTTATGAATCCTGCATAACGCGAGATTGGTTCTTTGTTCGGTTAATTCTCCAATTCCCTTCCGGCGTCCCTTTTCCACAGCGAACAGGAATCCCCCCCGCAAAAAATTCAATTAATTCAGCTGAATTACGGCGCAATTGTCCACCTTTTGTATCAGTATCAAAGATGCGCCCGCTCGGCCCTTCATTATCCTTTTAGCAGGACAGGATCATTACATACTCCGGACGTTTGTTAGAGCCGGAGTTAGGGCAAGGGATTCGATTTATATAAACTATTCATTTATCTCGGTTTTAGGGGCCAAACAAAGGCACGGTCCGCATTAACCGCTCAAAGGACGAATCGGCTACGAGGAGACTACAACACTGATTCGGCACAAAAAAGGTGCACGCAAAAAAGAGTCAACCCACCCTTAATAAACGTCTGGGCCAAAAGCGATTCATCACTATTTTGATTTGTGGAGGCGAGACAAGACGAGCCATTAAAACCAAGGTTGCCACCCTCGTGATTACGGCGCGGCGGGTCTACGTGCAACACGAAATAATTTACGTTCAGTCGTCTACGTTCTACTGAAGAATAACTTTTCCACCTATTTCACATTACACGCACGAAAATTTAGTGGCTGTTGGGGTTTTGCCAACGTTATAGTTGAATTTTAGTTACTAATGTAATGGAAGGCGAAAGCAAACACGATATAAGAATTCTAATGAAATGGAATACGACTTCTCATACGACAAGATGCTAAGTGAAGCTGCGCGCGCCGTGCGTTCGCCCGCTGCGGTTAAACGCCCGAAGAATCTTTAGCTTTAGCTTGATCCACCCAACCTTAAAGGAACTCTGACCTAATGCAACGCTCCACTTACTTGATATCAGATCCGGGGGAAAACAGTCCGATCTGAATTCCATCGTGTCGACGGAGTTGCAGCCGATGATTAAGTTAGAAAAATCCTCGCTATCACAGTCAGAATCTTGATCGAGTCTCTTCGTCCTCCTCGCCCGTACGGCCAGCTCGCCCCCATAAACTGACCTGGCAAATTTGTCGCGCTGGCGGTGGTAAGCCCCCTGGCGTGCCTGGGTTAGGGAGCGGACGTCGCGCTCGCTCCTTATCAAGTTATTCACTTCGAATTTCCCTAGGTAAGGGCACTGGCGCGGCTCCGGACTGGTTGCTGGAACGGACAAGCACTCGTTACAGATCCCTTATCGCCCTCCGTGGCATTATAATAAAGTCATTAACGTCAATCGGAGGCCGGGGTCGTAAAACCGGCCGCACGAGATTTTCCCCGGCCTGACGAGAAAAATATGATAATGCCTCGAGAGGTGGCGTCTCGGGGGGGTGGGTTCGCTGAAAGTGCGAACCTGGTTCGCACGAAACGAGAAAATTCCACTTCGAGGGGGCTGTTTTAACGCTGACCTTAGCCACTTTTCCAAGTCGACGAGATTATCTTGGGAATTATATTCATAATTATACTCTTAAAAATGAATTTTTAAAGAGTATATTGTATTCATCATGCTGCAACACCCCTTAAAAATAATCGCAGCGCAAAGAATTTTAATCTGCGATTATTGGGATGACCAACTAATGCATGTCTGTCCGTCCGTCCGCCCATCCTAGATATGGTCATCACGATTACAGGCGCATTTTTTGAGATGTTGATTTGAATTTTTCTTCCCATGTACAACTTTTACGAAGGAAGAACTGTATTGATTTTTGTGATTTTTTGAAAAGTGAAAGTGACATCCCAATTTGACACTTCTCAAATTTTGAGAATTTCCAAAAGTTTCATTAAAATGAAATGTGCCCATAATAATATTGATTAACTTTTATATTTAATTTTTTTCTACAATATTGTAAATAACCGAGGTAACAAGCATTGTGAAGGGATTGCGATTTGGCCACCCAATGATACTCATTTTGAGTTGAAAGAAAATATTTGAAGAATAATTGAGCGAGTATATGACGCGACATCTGAACTTTAGAAAGAAAATAAACTTTCAAGTTATGTGTACGCCTGTAAAAGCAATCATGTTCAGACTATATTCATTTTCTGATCCACAATTTCAACCTTGCCATGAATATTTCATTTGTGCTGCGGACGTGATGCTGGTTTTCTTAATTATATTGGAGGTTCACAATAAAGTAGATCACCTTTTCGAGAAGGTCGTCGAGGAGAGTTCACCTCCAATTACAACTGATCGAATAAAAGTGTATGTATTTGTGTTCTCTCAAAAACCGAACCAAATTACCAATAGATTTGCATTTGTATTTTTTAAAGTACGATCAACCTGTTTAATTAATTCTAGTTATTTTCTAGAAATATTTAAAAATATTTCAGTAGGTACTAATTTTGGAACTTTTACAAATACACCCCTTTTTCTTCAACCGCAACACTGGAATGTCTCCCAGCACAGTTCGACGGGCATTCCTCCACACCGATGATTAACGCGTCGTAACTTTTTACGAATCCCACTCAAGCTCCGAACCAACCCCCTCCGCCCCCCCCCCCCGGTAATTACACGAATTACAGCTCCAGAGGACTACTGCAAGTGCCGGTTTCAGTTTTATTTCGCTCCCCATTCGCAAATTGAAAAGCACAACGGAACGAAACAAAGGGACCCGTTCGTCTTATTCACCAACGCAAATGCAAGCAATCAAGTCTGGAAAAATCGCTCCTGCGAGGGGGCGGAGCGGCAAATTTCTCACAAGACGGATTCGTTCGGTGCACGGTGCATAGACAAACCAATTTCCATCGATTTATCGCCGCTGGCGCTAGCTCCTTCCGCCCTTTTGTTGGAGTGCCATCGCAGGGATATTTCAAACGCAGGAAGCCCGACCAGAAATATTATTTTCTCCTGGCCTTCGGAAAGCCACTTTTGCCGTGACAAAGCAGCAATCGAAACAGTTCGCCCGAGAGGGAATCGGATGGAGCTTAGCGCGCTGAAATAACAATGGCCTGGTGTAAAGTGGGCCAAGTACTCCGCACTTAATTCTCCTTTGAGGCCGAGTGCCATGGATGGGACAAATTAATATCGATTACACATTTTTGTCGAAAAATTATTCAGCGAGATTCGCGGCATACGTCAGAATTACGCGTATTAATTTGTTTTGTCCAAATGATTCTTATCTTTATGGAATTTGTGCAATCTGTGGGAAATTGAGGGTTGTTCAGGAATAGGTACAACAATTTTGAGGGGTGAAAGTTGATGGCCAGATTAGCATAAAATCTGCACAAAACTTTTTTCAAAACTGAAGCATAACGGAAAAAAAATAGAAACGTAAATTTTTAAAAGTTCAAGAGGCTCTGGAACAAGCTGTCGGTTTATTCGGGTCGGCTTTTTTTACTTCGCTCCGTCAACAATGACTGTTCATTTGGTAAAATCCACGTGATGGTAAGCATCAGACCAGAAAAATAAAGAAAATCGTAACCAAGCAATTAATATTAATTGCTCTGCTGTAACTAATGTGATGTCATCTTTGAATGATAAATTACCAGACCACATAATACAACAACGATTGTTACGTAAAAATGGAGCCTTGATTTAGGATTCATTTATACAATGACTGGGATGTTTATAACCATTTTACGTCTATGTGTTTTTTAGACCTTGTCCCTACATACTTTTGTTTGTTTTGATCCATACTACGAATATTATCCTAACAACTACTTATTCCTGGTTGGAAATTACGATTCGTGGTAACCTATTTTGATTTTAAATTCGCGTGCATCAAGTTGTACGAAACCTCCGAGAAACATCCCCAAAATTTAAAATCGATATTATTCAAATTGCGGGCTTCTTCATGGCTGTAATATAATCACGAGGAGACTGACACTAATAAATTGAATCAGTAGACCATCGAATTGGAGAATATACAGGTAAGAGCCATCCATACGGATTTTCACCTAAAATACGTTGAATCAGTGGGTGAAAATGTAAGAACCGTGGAGCAAAATTGTAGTAGGGCATCAGTTTTAATGAAGAACGTCGTTGTTAGTAACAGTATCAAGTAATTCTGGTAATAGCCTTGTAGCATTCCTTGTTGTACTCTTAATAACGAATTTTTCAAAGGAGTATATTGTATTTAATTTATATGGCATCACATAGAATACAGTGGGTACCTAGTGTCACTTCAAATAAACATTAATCTTTCTGATCATCACCACCGAAACGCCAACACTTTTTCTCACGAACACATATCGCCCATTCAGGGGCGATGAAGAAAAATGCCAGAATCACGCTCACACAGGCGTGTTATTTTCACACCTCCCCAGCATCACCTCCATAAAGATTCGGCATCTTCCCCATCCATCACTTTTTTTCCGGCCTTACGGACGCCCTAGGCCGCACTTCCTCGAAGCGAATTAATATTTTCCAGCCGGACGGCCGTTTGATCTATTTCCAAAACGCAACGATTTAGCGTGTCATCAGTCAGTTACACTGTGGGCGGCAGTCTCCCGTTAATTGTTAACATGTGTTGCTCGAGCCCTCATTAATAATCCTAAATAGCTATCACTTGGTGGTCCAGCACTCGAGCGGTAGCTGGAGCGGTCGAAAATAGCTTGTCATCTTGAAACGGGGGTGTGCCCGCTCTTAGCTTACTGCCAGTCATAGCGCTATAAGTAAGATAAACAGGTCATTTTTCACTCTTGAGATAAATGTACTTTGACAGGTGGAGTTGGGGATTTGGTGGTTGCTCAAGGGGTTGGTAAGACGGTCGTTTGCTGATGCAGGTGCGGAATGATCCTCTTGCTGCGTCCAATATAACAGTTGTTTTCTTAATAAGATAATCTTCTAGCATACATTTTTCGAGTATTGATTGTTATTTGCAGGATTTTTAGTGTTGATTCTTATTTGTTACGAATCCACTTTCAAAAACAGATTTTTTAATATCCTTTTCCATTTCCAAGCCCATTGAGTAAATTCCACATTCTTATATTCTTTAAATACATTATTGCTGAACTCGTGTACTATCAATGGATTTGGCCATTATCAATGAAAGCGTGCCTTATCCATCCACACGTGAGTTTTCCATAAATTTTGCTTGCAACTCTTGCAAGTTCTTGAACACGCTGTCGGCGTTAACTTCACTATCGTTGGTAGGTGACAAATTCTGGCTAATTAAAATCCCGTGCCAACCACTCTGTATTGCTCCGAAATAATCTAAATTAACATCATTCCCAACGAGGGCGCACTGAACCGGTGTTAATTTTTCAATTTTCGACTGTCTTGCAGCCTCTTCGAAAATCCTCTTGTCTGGTTTCGCAAAACCAACTTTATACGAACCCACTATGAATTCGAAATAGTGCGACAGATGATTGTTCGTTAAAACTTCCTCCAGTCTTGGGTCGAAATTGGAAATCACCCCGAGAGTTTTCTTCTCGCTCCTCAAATAAGAAAGCAAATTCAGAGCCCCTAAGGTTGGCTCCCAGTATTCTTTACCCTTGAACGCGTTCAGGACATGTGCGGTCATCACGAAAAGTTTGTTCTCCAACCCTCGATAGTCCGAGACGTCGAGGGTGCCAGCTATTAACAGTTTCCACCAGTTCTCCCAACCTACGCTCCGCAGTCCGAAATTCGGATGTTCAACGTTGAGTTTGCGCCAGTGCGCCCTGAAGTTCTGCTCTAAATGTTCACTTTTGGAGTTGAAGTCGAGACCGTACGTTTTTGCCACTTCCCCGTAAATTTTGAACGGGGGTGTCTTGAATTTTAAGAGAGTCCCCGTCACGTCGAAGGCAATGAGGCGGAGGGAGTTTAGGTTCATTCGTATCACAGGGATTTTCTCGCATTGTACACTCATAAGTTTATCAACTGTTATAAAACATCACAAACTATACTCCCTTTGTGATAGGTGCTGTTTTCATGCTTTCGCTCAAATGAGTCTTTTTTTCCTATGATCACTTCTCTACACTTTGCATAAGGGACATTTTGATAGGTGTCAATCCGACAATGTCACAATTTAGACTAATTTGCTTATGATGTGATGGTGTATCCCTTCTACTGTGATACAAAGAGTAGGTAATATGATATGCTTTGAATTTGGTAGAGATTCATACCACAGTTTATAGGCTAGGAGATCAATTTAATGATGTTTAGAAAAATGAATGAAAGTGAATCCAAGATCCCACGTTAAGGATGTTCAAAGGATGCAGTTATAAAGGATGAAGGGTGGGGTGGTTAAGTTCTGCGAAGGAGTAATTCGAGCGTACATTTTCCTACTGAATCTCCTCTCAGAATGTTAACTAGATGTGTGTGTATAAACGGATTTATTTCTCCTTTATCGTACCCGCAACTCTCGTCCTCTCCGTAAGGATGCCGACTCGGAATTTTAATGCAGCCGCGGGAATGCATACGCCAGATAAAAATCAGTGAAAAGTGGAAGAATTCTGTTAATTAAGTTTCCTTGTTCGCGAGGGAAAAATAAACATCGTACAGCGGGATCGGAATTCCAATGTGGATGGATCCGCCCAGTTATTTTAAAATTTCTCCCTACGAAAATTCGGTTTTCGACTTTATCGTGCTGCTGCGGTCGAGGAAAAAGAATGTGGGATTCCGAAAGAGAAAAATCGTTTGCTTATTTTCTACGTAAACTGGAATGGAGATCAATATCTGATGCAGTCGTCCTTTTGATGTAAGTACGCTATTACACTTCGCGTCTTGAGATAAGCCGGCGTGTCGTCCTCTTCCTTGGAATTCCCTTTAAATATTTTTATTTGTGTTTGAGGCCTTTACACCCTTTTTTACGGCGGTGCAGTAATCTTTCCCTTTCCCCCGTCCCATATCTTCTGGTTCCCCAATCCCTCGGGGGGGTTGGGGGCTGTTTGTAGCTGCATAAGTCGAACAACTGAGTAGGCACTTTGTCCAGATTATGTCGCCCTTTAAAGGGATTAAACTGAAGAATTGAGAATGGGGACTATTTGACAGTTTAATGTCTTTACTAAATAGGCGACTCGCTTGCGGTGCGATGCGCGGTGGGCCGAACTTCAACTGCTGGGGATTTTCACTCAATCACTTCGTTTAGAAGTGATTTTTATTCGAAGATATTTTGATTATAATATGTATTATTCCCTCTTTTCAAAAATGACGTTACTGGTTGAAAATCCACAGGGGATGATTTTCAAACTCACCAGAAGAGATCTCTGGGTGAACGCATGCAGTAATTGGATCCGCGCGGATGAAATATGACTCGCTTATCTCGCCGATAAAACACCCTCAAACAAAATTTCGTTTCATAAATACACCCCTAACGCGAATTGCATTAAACTGACGGAATTTGCTGGTGCGCGAGTACGAAAAGGGTGCGCGGAAACGGCGGCAAGACTTATGGGATACTTACTGACTAAGGTAACATATGGCAGATTAGTCCTGTTGAAGTACAGGGGCGTGCATGCGTCTTCCTGTCGCTTGGTGTGAGTCCCGGATTGCACTTCCATGACGTGGGAGTCTCGGCGATGGAACGACATACAAGCGAATCCACTTTGACTGAAATGGAAATAATTTACGTTCGGGGCGGAATAAGTTTCATTTAGCTGAGGGCTTCGCTAGGTGTGCAGCCCCCGTTAATAGGTTTGCGTCTGGTTGATGAAAATGCTGGGTTTTCAGATTGGTTTATAATTTTCCTTCCCATGTTATGTCGGGTGGAAAATTTTCATCTGTTCGGCCCTGCGAAGCCTAAGGTATCATACCCTTCTAAATTTGGTTTTCTCAGGAAATTATCTATTTATTATAAATTGTGAATTGGTGCTAACATAAATATATTTTCAGTACTTAGAATGAACATAATTAATGTGTTGAAACACTTCATCAACTTGAACCTTTCGAGCACGAAACTTCAACGTGTATTTGTTGCCAAAATCCGGAAAAATGATAAATCACCCCTACGTTGACACGCCACTTTTCGACCGACCCCCAAATGAAATAAATCCTCCCGTTTTATATCGCAACACCCAAGAACGTATGACGGCACGGAATTTGGCCTTCCATTATACCGGATTACCCTCCGACAGCAGAACTCCCCAATTTAACCCTTTCGATCCGAGCTGTCAAAGACTGCCCCAACTGTCTTCATTCCCCTCGTGGCATTAAGGGCTTAAAATGAGCTCCACTCACCAGCCCGTTGTAAAATGTGTCAGGAGCACAACGGAAGTTTCGTCCCTCGTCGAATGTTTAAGTTGCGCGCAAACTACTTTCATCTCCAATCCCGAGGCATTCGTTATCCGCAAAGTGGAGTTCCGATGATGGAAGCTGTACTGGGTGGAGTAATCAAGCGTGTGCCAGTGGTTCGAGTTGGCAATCCACGATGGAAAGCGACACTTGTTCAGGGCTGGGGCTGCAAGGGAAGAAAAATCAACCTCAAACTCACTCAGTAATTACCATCTTTGAATCGCACGGATGAAAGCTAATTAATTTAAATTGTTAATGAAGATAAATTACTGTTCACGTTCCGTGTACGTACTCGCGTGCGTATCACTAATGTTCAGGACAGATAGCGTCACATCAATTATTTTGAAATCGTGTAATCTCAAACATAATACACCTGCGCTCGCAACAGCAACCGGATGGGAAAGGGGGTGGAAAATTATTGCCCCGTTACAAATTATTATATGGAAAAGTTGCCTCCGCATACAGCTCCGAACAAACTTCCCTTCCAATGGTGCGCTGTTTACCCCATTCTTTAAACCCTTTAATGTTATGTACGCAATTTCGCTTTATTGATTAGACTTCTACGGAAGTGGAGCGGCACAAAAGACTCTTCAGTGCCCTGTCGAACTCAATCGCGCTATTTTTATTAGCCGCACCATAACAAAAGGCCCTATCTAGTCAACACCCTCCAGCCGTGTTGACGAGGCGCCTTACATCCAACGCTACATGCAATCTCCGCGACCAAATTTCTCTTATTCTATCTCATTAAAATTCGCTGGATTTATTGCGCCTGCACTCTTTCTTCGCACCCGGCGACGCAAACAAAACGGAAACTAATCAAGGATCGAGTGCTGTGTAGACGGGGCTTTTGTTGAGCGTTCGCCTATAAAATTTCCAATCGCCTGGAAATTAAATTCATTCAAGTTTATTTCATTTGGACCTCCCCTATGTCCCGCATATTTATCAGGTCCCTTTCAAATGTATATTTTAATGAAATACCGCCCATTGTCTGCTCACGCCAACCCTTCCGAAATATCTATTAATAATAAATTTTCGATCACCATCCGGCAGGCCGTTTCGTAAGAATCGGGGGAATCATTTGGATGAATGATGGGGGCAACCCGAGTCAAGGTACAAAGCCAATCGATAAAAAGTTATTAATGAGCTTATAAAAGCTGGAAATAAAGAGGACGCCTCGACACGCAAAAGAGCCGTCCCGCCATAGGACCTCAAATCCTTTCGGGGCAGAGCGTACGCTTTGATTCGACCCTACCTAAAGGAAATCCTCGCGAAGAATTACGAATGCTTTCCAGCATTATTTATTCCGGAAATTCAAATTTCAAGCGAGTGTGGTACTTCCAGGATTCTCATTGCTTCGTCGTAAAATTTAATTGAAACTTCATTGTGAAGAGCAAAATAATTAATTTGTAATCGAAAATACTCCCTTAACAAAATAAAGTGGTTAGTTATTACGAGTGATTGCAAAATGCTACATCGAACACGTGATTAAAAATTGGCACGACACGACTCTTAGGCCGAGGGAATTTGTTTTAAAAAAAGTTTTGTTACTGTTTAAGACGAACGCAGCCCTAGATGACGAAGGAAAGAAAATAACAAAAAGGGAAATTCATATCCTGAGGAGCCTTCGTTCAGGGGGAAAGTCACTTAATTGTTTTCGTTTATATTTCGAACTTGAGGGATCGTTTCGCAATATCGGATTTTCGGTGAAGAATGGGTCCGCTCCGATCTAAATCGCTTTTGGAAGAGCCCGTGAAAAATGAGTCGCAACGGGCGCTTGTTCGAGGGTTTTGGGGGGTGAGAGTTGATTTCCCGCGAACGGCAAGGCCGGATAAATGAAGAGGCGCGGGAATTGGGAGGGGTGGTGCCATGATGACGTTGGAATTGGGGTAGAGCCCTTCGGGAAGAGCCTGGAAAAACGTCTGGAGTACGTTCGGAGAAATATATCGTTGAATTTTAGGAGTACGTGGGCCAAGCTTTAACGGATGCGGTCAGGGTGTTTGGGCGGGGAAAACACTGGGCGGTGAACGCCGTGGGGGAGGGTAGGTACGGGGGTTGGTGGTTAATAGAAGAGGCAACTAGAGCTTAAATTCTGCAGCAACTGTGGCAAAACTAGTGCAGCTAACTGCTGTTTACTGAAGAGCCCGAGGCTGGCCCCACTGAATGCGCCCTCTTCCCTTGCGAACTCTCATGCAACTTTCAAAGTTACTGTCTCGGGTTATGTGAGAATATAGCACTAATTGAATGAAACGTATCGTTAAGTGTTATGGCATTAGGAAGACCTTCGGGCGCATCGCGATTTTGTTGGGGCCCGCGCCTCCCAGGAACAAAGGGATGAATGCCTTCGTTTGGGCTAATTTCCTCCGGGGTTATGCCATTTCTTCGCAAATTAGCTGAATTAACGTGTCGTTCTACGTTTGTGCAACTGCGAGTTCTTAGGCAGTGGTTTCCACCCTCTTGGACACGCGCGCAACCACAATAGGGTTTATTTTTATTCCGTAAGCTGTCTGCGCTTCCACTAGGCTTCTGCATTGCTCAATGATATTGTAATTGTAATAGCGTTGTTAAACTGAATATTTAATCATACGTACTACATCATTAAGTACTGCTTTTACACGTTATACGATAATGGTTCACTTTATGTGCAAATGCATGAAGTACGCATAAAATCTTTAAGCACTATGAAATCCTCGTTTTGTTAGATTCCCAGTCAGCATTCTCATCAGCTTCTGCATGCCATTAACGCACCAATTATTTTCTGAATTTATATGAATATTTGAATTAATGTTTAAATTTAGGAATCATTTAAGAATGATGACAATGAAGACACTATTGAAAGGATGATCATAAGTTGAGTTTGATTCACAGTGCATTTAGCACTATTCTGGAAACCCCGATGCTAGATGCTAAATGGTCATGTGAGCACGAAGGGAAGCTTTTTACCGCCATCGCCTCATCAAAACACGTCTTGACTTCATGCATCCATGTCTGCGGGAGTACGTGTTGTGGAGTGGAATCTTTGAATTTACCTTTCTTGAGTGTCATAGTCCTGCTGCCTTCTGTCGCGCTGAAGAGACCATTACACGTGGCGTCGCCACTCTGCGCAACCCTATAATCGACGCCGTCTGACGCTTCCGACGTCGCGGAAGCTTTCTCGTATACGAAGCACCTGAAGCGATCTTCGTTCGAAGTTGCATGGCTGTGGTGCACCTTCCCAACTAAATACCTCGAACTGCCCTCTTTCCACACCGCTAGGCATTGCAGCTCTTCAACTGTAAATACGAACCAATAAGACAATCGCGTAACATTTTGAAACGACGGAAATTTTAATTATAGTGCTTCCCAAATTAAAAATCCCCAAAATTTGTGCACAATATTGGTAATAGAATTATTTTTTAAAAACATTTAAACAAAATTATGAAGAAATCATTTGATTTGATTTGATTTCAATATACAATTCAAATTAAATAATAAATAATTTAAATTCAATATACAATATAAATAAATAGGAGAAATAAAAAATAATCTTATAGATCACTTACAAATTTTTATTCAGAATATATCAATTTCACCCCCTCACGACCACCCATCAATAACAGCAGAGAATCTCAACAGAAACTTTTTATTCGGGATTAAATTGAATGTGGCTGGCAATTTATCGAACGCCTTCGCTTCGAATCGGAACAATCGTAAATATGAGGGCCCTATTGGGCTTTTGCATGCATGAGCGCGCGAGTAGCTGTACCTTCAGCACAAGCACCTCTTGAATATTTAAGGGCTGTATTTTTGAATTTTAAGTAATTTAAGGGAGCTCATTTGCAGTAAGGTCTGTATGCATGCTAACTATGGGCGAGGTGCAAGGTCGAGAATATATGTACGTGCCACCGAAAGATATTATACGACTTGTGGGAGTGCATTTTAATATGCAATTTTCTTTGGAGTTGCTACCTATGTATATCCATAAATATTCCATATTCAATTTGCGACGTCTACCCATTTCGTGTTTGAATTGATGGGAAGAACTTCCCTTACGTTTTCTAAATTTCAGGAATTTGTTGTAATCAGTGGTCGACCTCTGCCATTTTTAGCCTTAAATCTTCACCCTTACAAGTACGTGGTGTGCACGTAGAAACTATAAGCCGGTAAAATTTTAACTGGGGTATTTTTTCTCCGAAGCGGCAGCTTCCCCGTCTACATTCACAAATGGAAATCCAATGCAGAGGACCGATCCTCTTGTTCTCTCTTCAACAATAGATTAGTGGGGAAACAACATCCGGATATTCCGCGCGTATCAATAATTCCATCTGAGCGCTGTTGTAGCCTTGGGGGGCTAATCTCAGGTTTTAACCGGATAGAATTGCTGTTTAATTGGGCTCGAAGTTTCCCCCAGGTCCGGCCAAATTCGTCCGCATCCTGTTCCTGTTAATTGCAACTGAAAATCAGCTCGTACCAATTAATTGACGACCGGTGGTTTCGGAATGAAAATCATCACAAACGACCCAATTCGAATGCCATATCATTGGCTGATCTGTTTAGTTTTCCCCAAATTTCATTAGAGTGTAATAATAGCGTTGTCGGAATTATCGGACTCGTGAAATATATGCCTACCGGTAATAGTGCTTTATGTGGTTAAAAATATTAAACAGAAGCCAAGATATTGTTGCTCTTTCTTATACTGTTTATTATATATTATATAAAGGTCTATTCCTGATATATGTACCTATTATTATGTAAGCAATTCATCGGGGTTGTCTACTGTTTTTGTTTGCAAATGTATTAAAAAAAATTAATTTCTGTTAACCAAACAACATTTTAAACTCCGTATTTATAAAAGACCGTTGTTACGATAAACACACCCCTAAAAAGACATGACATTCGAATTCAGATTAATTTTGGATATCGACGACAGACTCAACTAGCAGTAATTACACGAGTTTGTAATGGATAACCAGAGGAGCAGGTAAACCGGAATAAATTTGACGTCTCGAGCACATAGTGGAGGACCTTTGGAACGCTCGCTAGTGAGCAATAGAAAATTACTGAAATAGATTTCCCCAGCTCGTCGGTGGGTTGTTACACGCGCGCTCCGCCAGTGAATGCCTTTTCATTCTAACAGGTGAAAGTAATTGCTCAACTTGGAGTGTGGCATAATGGAAATGCTCCCTTTGATACGTGTTTCGCCCGTCTTCGATCCGTCGCGGGGACGGGTTGGGTTCATTGAAGCTGGAATTTGAAGTAAAATTGTTCATTTTGTCATCATCGGGAATGGTTTTGCCAGTGGATTAGGGAGCTGGGGGGGCTAGGGAGCTCGGATGGCTAAAGAGCTTTGAAGAACTCACGTGCAGTGGAACATTACCTCGACAAATCTCTAATTCAATTATAGTTGTAATATTCCAGTTGAAATTTTATGTTGATTGAGTCTCCAAATTTTTATAATGTGAAAGTAACTGGTTTTATCTAGTAAGTCGTAACATTACTTAATACAAATTTCAAATAGGCGTGCCAACATATAGATCTGGAATAAAATGTTGCATTATCTCTGATTATAATCAATGGCATTATCCAGGTCGGCGTTTTTTACTTAGCTCCGTCAACAGTGGCTGTTCAGTTAAACGCGGCATTCATACGAAGAGCGGTAGCATTTAGCGAAACAGGTGGCAGGCACTTCGAACATTTGTGATTCAATTTATATTAAAAAAATTCATTAGGAAGTATTGAATTTTGTAATAAGTATATTTTTTGTACTTAATGAAATGACTACTTGTTTATTTTCAAGTACCATTCAATCAACGATCGACCTTTCCATTTTTATGTTATTTACATGAACACTTTACAGTCCTATTCAATCTGACCACGACATCGTGGCGGAAAAACGTTCGGCAATCCTCGGTAAATCCGTATTTGGCTGCCGAGCCCTTCGGCTCCTTCAAGCACCAAGCGGCATTGCACGACTCGTGGGGGGATGCAGGCCTTATTTAAATGAAACCCACTCCAACAATCGATACCCAAAAGGAGGAAGGAACTGCGATGCGGGAATACATGTGTGCGCGCTGCGGCCTGCTTTATAGGCCAAAGGGAAAACCGGGACGGGATGAGAGCCAAAACCAGGTGGGATTTACGGCTCTTAAAAGATTGAAGTTTTTTCCCCGCATTTGCTTATGATGTGATTTATATATACAGGGCGAGGCGAGGCCTGGCCGCCTTTTCCCGCTCTCCGGGATGATCCTGGGAATTCGGCGGGGGACGAAGGGCTGCTCCTGAAACGGCCGAGCTCCCACGCTATATTTGATTTATTAATTATAGCGGAGATGGTGGAAACGTCGAGGGGCGATTTTTGCCCGTTTCGCGATCGCGTTCGGATATTCACTGCTGAATACTTCAGGGGCGGTGTCTTTTCTCGTTTCCCTCGAGAACCTCAAGCATATCGAAAACGGGAAAGTTTAGCATAAAGGAAAATTAGGATTAATTTGCTTCAAAATGCCTAGTGGGGAAAGCTCAACATTTCTGAAGGAGTGTGGGAGTTGACCAATTGGCACGAACGTTCTGAAATTTCCTTTCATTCTCTGATGTGCACATGATGTTTGTAGGAAAGCTTGGTAACGCGAAGGTTAAGTAGGTACGTAGCTACATCTAAATGGAGATGGCACGTATAGGAAGGAAACGAGGTTAAGAATTCGACCTACACGAGTATCAAAGTGATGTCTTCGTTTCGTGAACGCACTTGTTCCAATATATGGGGGGACCGTCTGAGAAACGAGACTCCGCCGGAATTCCGTCAAAGATCCGGCGGAGCAACCAAATATTTCAGGCTTGATCGAAGTTTAAAGTCAACTTTTCTGTCTACAAAGGCCCCTCGCGAGATCAAAGTGGCCGATTTTTAATAACGTGAGGGATTTATAGAAATGCTCACAAATGACTACTTACTGGCTCTCTGGCGGAGACCTTTTCTTCCTCGGGCTCCGCCAGAGCACACAAGCAGCGTTGCAAGCGATTCCTGAATTGCTATAACTGCATCTTTTGTTGGGGGGGTAAGATCAATAGGCGACACCGTGCACGGATATGAACTAATATATCGCTGGGAAATCGTATACAGTGGAGGTTTTATGTTCGTATTGATGTTTCGACGTGCTAGAGAGCTAGAGGAATGGAGAGGAATGGTAGCAATTGATACAACAATAAATAGCAACAGTGTCTACACGCTCCATATCAAAAAATATTCATGGGTTGTTTAAGTATTCGCTGCCAAAATAATAATTTTCAAAGTAGCTTACAAAAATATGAACGAAAGTTTATAAAACCACTCCCCAAGGACCACCACCCAGAATAAGCTCAATTGATTCCTGGTGAGTGATTCGAGCATACGCTGCACCTGAAGGGGTTCAAAAATATTGGAAACTATTAAAACTTCAATAGCCCCCCCAATGTTCTCAAAGTGAGAGAATGAAGTTCTCGCCGGCCACCTTCAAGCCGATTGGAAACCAATCAAAGCAAATCCCACTCTCCACCTCTGGCGCATGCAAATAGGAGCGCACTCGACGGTCCACAAATACTTAAAAGCCGTCTCGCCTGCCTCACCCTAATCCCCACACACGCAGACCCACCCCCTGGGCCGCATTCAAGTGCAAATGAACCCCACTCACCTGTGCTCTCGGATCCGTGGACGTCCGGACACGCCTGATAACTCAGAAGTAGTCTGCTGTCTTCCGTACAACTGTCTATGCTGGAAACGGGCGATTTGCATTCCCCGTGTCCTCTATTGTACGTGAAGGTAAAAGGACCCCTGAAAGGGCACGGTTCAGGTGCCGCATTCTCCCTAAACATCGAGTAAAGTAGGGCGTCTCCCGTTATCAGGCTGCATAGCGTCGGCAGCGATTCCCTTCCTTGGCAGAAAGCTGAAAAATTGGAACACTTTCTGTGTGTATGCGAGACGTCTATGGGGCGCCTGCCTTTGTGAAAATTGAATGGGGGTAGTCGTGCAAACTCTACGTGCAAATTGATGCCTAATTCCCCTTTCGTTTTGTTTCGTTCGCTTGGCAATTCCAAACCGAAGGACCACGTCTTTTTGATTAGCATATAAAAAATAGTGAGTTGGTTAGTTTGGTTAAGGTTTTCAAATCATGTCAAAAAATAAACAAAACTGGAAACATTATAGGTAGGTGGTTCTAATTAAGAAGATGAGCAAAAGGAGGACAGTTGTATAACGATGTAATTTTCCCTTTAAGTCAAGGAATGTAGTCTTTTGACGAAATTTCAGTTGCAGTTTGCAGTTTGCACCATTACCAAGTTACCTTCTTGGTATTCCCCGAACTCCACAGGTCATATTCTAAATGGAGCTACACGTTGGAAGTTGACTTTGACCGAAAGCCACAGCGCGGTGCGAAATTCCGCAAATTCCTCCTCGACAATAAAAACAATGAACGAGGACGAGGCCCAGAGTAAACAGAAGAGAGCGCAAAGTTCGATAATGATGAAGCTCGGCGAGACAACAAAACTTCGCCAGCAGAACAACGGCTACCCCCGCTAATTCATCATGCCGTGAAAGATATTTTCAAAGGCGGTCGTTAAGTTTGACAAACGGCCCGGGCGCTGGGAATTTCTATATATAAATGCAATGATGAATGTTACATGGCTCCGCGAATTACTCCCGCAGACTCTTTCCCTTATAAATATTCCCCCGTCCCGAAGAAAATCATTTGTATTTCCGTAATTAATTAAACGAATCCGTCTCCGCGAGTGGCGCGGACGCCCTCCCTCCCGGCTACATCCCCCCAAGGGAACAAAAATAGCTCCCTTTTCCAATAGAAAGATCCGGCCCTTGGAGCGGCATCGCTTCCGCAGAAATACGCTAATTATTGTAATGGGCGAAATTCTCGTTACATTAGTTCGGACATTAAATTGAACTTTAAGGGGGGGGGAGTCTGCTCGCTATTCCTTTTCCGCTGCAGCAGGTGTTTTTGCAGCCTTTAATATTGCCCCTACTCAATTCTACAATTTTCTGGGCCATTCAACTGGGACTCTCGTATCGAATGTGAAATTCAATTAATTTTATTCCAATTAGGCGATAACCAACTCAAGTTCAAAATAATGACTTTATTGAATCGTTATTTCCTCAATTGTGGTTCCAGGAATTGCAAGTAAATTCGCGATTAATATTGTGTCGTACCTATAATATGTGCAAGGACAATTAGTATGCTGCAATTGCAATTGAATTCCTCGACTTTATAATCGACTCGAGAAGTTTAGCGGACTGGAATATTACTCGTGCGCATTTGCATACTTAGCAACAAGAAAAACCGAATGCTCGATTTAGCCACACAAAATATAATTGGAAACGCGAGCAATTTAACTTCGGCAAGCAAATCCCGCGGGAATGGATACGTACAATGATATTTCACGGATAACGCAATCGCAAAGTGAAGTTATACGCTGAGGCAACCGCATGCACCAGCATTTAAATATTTACGCAAGGATTATCCTGGGGGGAAGGAGGGACGCGTGGGGGGAGGTTGAAATCGCTAGGCGAAATGTAAACTATCGCAGTATTTCTGCAATAGCAAGAGCAAATCCATACTTGGCGCCCATAATAATCCGAAGGGAAATATAAACTCGTTTTGATAGCACATTACGTAGGGGTTGTATACTCACTCTCTTTGTACTGCAGTACGTTCGCGTGCTTTTCGTGAATCACCACGCAGCGGTAGCAAATCCTTTTGCTGGAACAGAAATAGGTGTCACTGTCGCACCGGTCTCGATTGCAAATTCGCAACAGATTTTCAAGTTTATCCCCTAAATTCATCTTGTCAATTTATCACCTATAGGCACCCACTCCTGAAACGTGGGGAAAAGTTGGTCGGAATATTTGAATTCGAATATAAATTGAGAGGAATTCGCGTGCAAATTCCAATTGATTTATGTTATTCACCTACAGAGAACATAAAAAAACGGGCGGTACAGCGTTGGCTAAATTAAAAATTTTCGCTTTGCTGCAGTGAAATATTGAATGAGAATCGATTCCGTCTGCGTTTTCATTTCCCTGTTTTTTTTTGTCCCGGCGCCAAAAAACCGTACATGTGTTTTTGATGAATAGTTTTACTATTTTAACGTTGCCTTCTCGGGGTGGCAATTTAATTAAATATTTGCGTTCTAAAATAGACCTCAGGTTTGTATTTAGTTATACTGCCTCAGCACAAAATAAATCGGCGATTTAGTAATTATTTATTAATTACACTGCATTATTTAATTAATTAGAATTTTTGGTAAAACTAGAACATTAGTATTTCTCCCAGTATAAATGAGAGTATAAACCAAATTGCAACCGTCCTAAAACTGATTAGATCAGAAATTGGAAAGTGCCGGCACGAAAAAGGCGAGAAAACGGAGTAAGTGGCCAGAGTGGAAATCGGGAAAGGCCGGAACAAATTGGCCCCTCGCCCCGGCCCAATATAGATCAACGCACCATCTAAATAAAAAATACCCGGCTCACCAGACCCCGGAAAGGTGGAAGTTTGTAATGAGCCCCAGGCGATCGCTCATGGTGTCCGAGGGCGAAAATGGCCCCGTTTTTTCATATTAAAAATACACGATCCACCCCACGATATCGTTCCTCAAGTGTCACTGTGCGACCGGGCCCCATTTTCGGCCCGTTCGCTACCCCGAAACGCCCCCATCCGGATGAAAAACGCCCCGCAATCTCCCCACATCCGGTTCACTTATTTATTATTTTACCATATCCCTTTATCTGGGGCAGTTCTACCGAAAAAGATGCGCGCCTCGGGAAATGGGCACCTCTTTTTCGCGACTGCTCCATCTGGAGGTCGGGACCTGCGGATGGAATCAAGGGGATACTGTTGGGATGACGGCGTATTCCGAGGGGTCGTTTCGCAAAACGGGCGTTTTAATATTTTAAGCGGAAATGTATTCAGAAAGGGCCGCCGCTTGACAGGAAGATGTTGTGGCGGATGCTCAGCACTTCTCAAGTGGGGTTGCTTTTGTCCATTGTTTTTTTTTGTAGAAATCATATCTCTATGGGAATGAGAAGGCGAGGGAGAGTATGTGTATGGTTTACATGTGAAATGTCTGCGGTATTGCAAGTTATACATACATTCATGAGGATTCTGCAAACATGCTAAAGTCAATGCACCTGCATAGACCATGATCATTTTAGACAGCACCTGAGCTCTGCGTCTGTTCTAGCTTTAACACCGCCCTAGATCAAAATATCTCTTCAACGATTCCCTTGCCTCTCATCGACACAAAGAAAATACGATAACATTAAACAATTAAGAATTTATAAATGTTGTTATTTTACAGGAAATTCTTAAAAAAAGGTGTGACGGTCAGAGTATAACTTTGGTGGAGGCGCCGGGGAATTAAATACGTTCGCTCCAAAATTAGTTTTTACATTGTTGGGAGCGATTTTATATAAACGGCTGTAACTTTTGAGGCTAATTAATTGTATTGTTGGACTATTTTATCCAAAATTAAACTGTTATTTTTCAGTTTAATTGAGTATTTTAAATTTTTATGTATACTTCAATTAAGGGAATATGATAAATTACGGCTTAGTAGGGTTTTGAAGACAATAAGACTTCAATATTAATCTTCATATTTTATTCTTCGTTTTCTAACAATAGAGCACGTAGGGATTCCCATTCTCATAAATGACGTGCTTCATTGGTTTTATAAGACCGTAAGATATGCAATATTTTAGAGCCCCATCTCGGATGGTAGCGGGGGCTCACTTTGAATTTGAATACGCGAACATTTTCCCTGTTTTATTTATCTCCGAGATTCCGTCGAAGCCAAGAATTGCAATTACGACGTCAGCGCGTCTTATTTAACGACCGTCTGTGACAATGCAGTCCTGCCTTATCACTTACTCACATCGCCGGTTCCAGGGCGTGTTTATCTTCTATCGCGAGGCAGAGACTTGACGCAACTATATTCCTTGAAGGAATACAGAAATCTACGGCAAATAAAACCTGGATATTTTAAAAATGGTTGAAGTGGCTGTGTGTAGTCGCGCTCTCAATGTAGATGTAGAAAATAAAGACGCCCTCATAAAATGTGCTCCTCGGACGGTTCCAAATTTATTTTGAATTGTAAAAACAATTGATTATAACAGAGGATTATTATTATTAGGACATGGAAAGAGAACTAATTCTGCCTACATTTGTAAAACCTACAGAACGTTCGAAGACTCGGCCAGTTCTCCATTTGTTACTGCTTCCTGAAACGGAGTGGACCGATGGGTTAGAATGATTAGTAAACGTTTTTGTGTCATTATTTTCCCAGACAGAGCTTGATACTGCTGTTTTCTATAGATGTTCACGTCAAACGGTTGTTCGATATCAATTCATCACCGATTCTCAATTTGGAAGAGATATCAGGAAGAAGAGTTCACGACCTCACTAGGTCGATTGATGACCCGTATAAAATGAATAGATAATTATGCTAATCTGTCCATGCATGGTTCGGAAGTAGGTTGCACTAATTGCAGTACAAACGCAACTGTCCAACGAACTAAATTAAACTGTGATGTTTGTATTGTACGTAGGATGTAGGCCTGTTCACACGTAGGTTTTCCATACGGTAGTCCTAATTTTGGGTCACTCGGATTTTAACTTTTGGCAGAAATGTCAGTGGGCGGCCATAAGTAATTAATTTTCTGTAAAAAAATTGCCAGAAATATATGTTAGATTTGCAGAACATTTTCTTTTCGTGTTGCTCGTAAACACGGAGGGTAAGAAATGAGTTGAAACTCAGATGCAACACTGACAAAAGACGAACCTGCTTCTTATTGTAGGGGATGCTAAATAATTTGAAATAAGATGAAACCAAAAAGTAATTGAGTTCGAAAACCATATTTCCAAAATTGGGGATAAGTTACCTCATTGGCAGTAAATTCCGTTTTACGATACCCAAATAGGAGCATTGCAGCATTTCCTTTCCAAAAAAACGTTAAAAAACGAAGGCACATCCACCATTAACAGCCGACACTTGAAACAACCCAAGTCTGGACCTTAATAAACCATTCCGTTTGAGCCGGGGGTATTAATTACAATGACTTACTTGCACGGGCAAGCTAGTTCTCCTGAGCTTGGGGCGCACCGACCGTCCGGTTCCCGTGAATAATTAAAACACAATTAACTCTTTCCTTCATGCATTTTGCAACGCTCCAAGTTTCAAGACTTCTTTTTACGCCGGTTGGAAGTTCGAACGGTCGGAGCGTCCCAATCTGCAAATTGGTGGTGCGTTTAATTTGCGATTGCGATGTCCGCAAAATGGCGGATGATTGTGGGTGAAACGAATGCGACCTCAACTGGGGGCCGGGAATTGGCGAAATAATTATCGGGCCATAAAACATGCGGCAGGGACAATCGATTCCTGCGGCTTGCTTTAATGCTGACATTAACATTCTGGCCGCGTGCATCGAAATGTACATGTCTTGCGGTTCGAGCGCGAGCCCGTTGCGGGGGAGCAATGTTTGAGCTAGTTGGCTGCGAATGTTCCGGGAGGGATGTTTCCGGGGCGATGATTTTTCAATTTGATTCCCGTGGGAGCTTTACCCGGGAGAAATGCATTAATTTCTTCTGGATTTAGGGGGGATGGAGAAATGGGAGAGGAAATATTACCTCCACCCGACCATAGTAATGGAGAGTTGATTTGTGTGGTAGGGTGAATGTAGCCTAAATGGACGAACAAGACGAATTTTCAACTTTGATTACCTACTTACTTCAATAACCTATTTTTAATTTTTATATAGAACTTGAATATACCAAAATGAGTCTTTGCGTTCATAGTTTTCTCATTCTAAGGGAAGAAAGGTGCGAAGGTGCCTAGGGGTGCGATTAGTCTACCTAACTTCGAGCACTTAGAGTGGAACGTTATGGAAGCGCACGCAGGATATATAAGGGAGCATGCGCTCTATTCTGAACTAAGCGTTTGGTGCGATACGACTTCGAGAGTTATCAAAGTGTAATGGATCGCTTTAAATAAATAAAAATACTTCATCACAAAGTACATCGTTCAATAAACGAACCCCAAATAAATAAATCCGTTTAATCATATTTCTACCTTCAAATGAACTATGTTCAAACTAAACTCCTTACACTCTCCAATGTTAGAATAAGAGATGGGCATTTATAATGTACATGATATCCAATTTCCAGTACATACACAAATCTAAATCGTGCTTATTTGAAATACGCAGATTTAGAAATACCCAGACTCCTTGTGCAATCGCAAGGAGAATTTTGGCGCATTCGGTAATGCATTTTTACCCCAACATAATGGAAATGTCAGGTATGTTCAAAATCCCCAATTTTGATCAATCGGCGATTTAACTCGAATTGACGGTCTTCCCAGCATATTTCCAAGAACCGATTGTGCATTCTCTTCCCTAAAACCAACGCTCCATTTGCATAGGCACCTCCGACTGCCGGCGAATTTAAATAATATCGATTCCTGATTACGGCCCGCCCATTTGCAATGCGAAAAGTTGAGGGGGTACTTACTCGTCCACCACGAGGAATTTGTCACCCTCCGAGCCGAGGCATTTGCCCTTGCTGCTCAGCCTGGGGCCTTCGATGATGATGGGTTGCCTGACTCCCGACTGGAACCAAGTGCCCTCCCAGCGCTCGGGGAAGAAGCACCCTCCTGCAAAACGGACCTGCTTAAAATCGGCCTCAAATCGGATTTGCGATCAATCGACTGCCGCTAAATGGGCAAAACGTCAGCAGGAAATGGACAAAGGGCCAGGGAAATGGGAGGGCGATTCGGTTTTGGCGGAACACAAAAGTGGTGCGCGCCTGAAATGAAATTGCGCGAAAATTACGAATTGTATTGAATTTCGAACGTTAATTACTGGTTTCTGACGGTATGATTATGAAGGGCGGTCTCACCGCCCCCCCGTCAATTTCATGCATTTATTAGTGGCTTGCGAATAGTTGGAAGTGTAAAATGACCGCACCTGATTCCGGGGAAATCAATAGAATGATTTATGGAGTCGGACATGGGAAATGTTGCGATTCAAGAATACTCGCAGAATTTGGCTTGATGGTAAACATTCTTTATTGCAATGAATAGCTGCATTGTGATAAGTAATCTAAAATTATATACCTGCAGCATAAATAATGGCATTGTAAATTTTTAAATATTTTCTTAGCCGTTGCGGATTGGAATCCCTAGGGAATGGCTTCTAGAGAAAGATTCAGTTGCGATCGAACATTTCTCGGGGGCCGACCGGCACAGATGGGAATCTCAGTAATCTCAAGACGTCCGGCGTTTCCAAAGTCCTCTCTTGTATCAAGACCGTCAGTCAATCATGTCTATTCAGTCATTATCAGCTAATGATATCATTCGTTAGGTCCATAGAGGACCCGGGGGTTATCTTGAGATCCCCGCGGGATCCAAGGGGGCAATTAATTTAATTGCTTGTTTAATCGATCAGTCACAGTATAAATTTTCCTCCAACAGCCCGTGCGGCTTTTTTCCCCGGCCAATGTTAATCTTAGATTTATTGCTTTCTAGTAATAAAATAATCTCCGGCAGCGGGTAAACAGCCTTGTCAATTCGCGATAAAATTAATTGGGTGCTGTTGGGAGCTCGGCTCCCTTTGAAATTCCAGTCGGTCGTACATACGGGAATTTCTCTAGAGGGGACGGTGGAGCAATTAGACGCTCATTTAAAAATTTCATGCTTTAGCGGACCGCTTTAGTAACCCTCACAGTCCCTTGTAGATGACTATTTTTTTCAGCCCTAAATCGCATAGGAAATCAGAGAAGCTCGCAGCAATTAGAGTCCAATGGAAAGTTTGCTTGATTGGCCGGGCATTGATGCAATTCCTACCCTTTTTCACTGGTCGTTCCTCTAATGCCTCAAACCGAACAGGTTCCCGCGCACCCTTGCACAGTACGTTCCTGTAACGGAGGGATCAATTTTCAGGAGGGGTGGGCGGTGCAAGGGTGGGTTTGGAAATCAGCAGTTTTAATTGACAACGACTGAACAAAACTCGAACGCTCCAATTGATCCACTGTTGAAAACGAGAAGACCACAAAAAAACTCCAAATCCTTTTACATGACCCCTCCATTAACGAGGTATTTGCATTTTCAATTTTGATGCTGTATGAACCACTTTGTTCGAATAGGGTTTGCGTTCCGTTCGACAGCCCGCCATCTCGCGGTGCAGTGTATCTGTAACAAAGGGGACCCGGACCCTAAGAGGGGGTCGCATTTCTTTGCAAGAAAATAAACCTATTATAATTTCCAATTTCATTAATTTGAGAATTATTATCTGTGAAACATTATCTTGATTAGCTCGCGATATTAATTAATTCCGTTCAAATTCAACACGTGAGCTTCTTCGCCTTTGGGAAAAGGGATTGAGCCTAAAGAAAGGTTGGAAAACGCAGTCGTAGTGAGTTCGCGCAGGAAAAAGGAGAAAGGTGGAATTGTCCCGAACTAAAATTCGTCCCGCGGGAGTCAAAGAATATTTATCGGGACGCGCGACTATCTCTCCTGTTTCGTCGGCGTTTACTTTGTTTTCAACTTGAACCATCAAATGTAAATACGCGGGGTGCATTTTAAAACAGGCCCTCGCCTCGACACCCCTGCGACCCAATCTGCGTCTACAGTTCTATTCCCATCCCCAGGAACGTGGACGGAAACACTGGAAAGATTTCCTAATTAGCATTGTTTATTTAACCGGGGGGGCTTCGGCTCCCGGAATCCGACTGCTTTGTTCAGGGAAACAAAAAGCACTTATTTCGACACGTATGTGCACTAATGCAGAGCATTGGTTCCCTTTCACATCCATCAGTGAAAGAAAGGAATCATTCGTCATTCTGTATCGATTTTAGGTTTTGTTAGAATCAACTGACGACTGATCAAGCTGTAGGTAGCAACACGGCCGAAGCGGATTCCCATTTATTGTTTAGTGTAGAAATAAATACATTTTCATTTCACACGAATTCACATTACACTTAATAACACAACAAACAGTCTAGTAATTTTCTCGTTGTGCGGTTGGTATTTACCTGCTCGGCAGTAGCGGACAACTTGCCGAACGTAAATATTTTACCCATAAAACGGCATAGCACGCCACTGACAAGCAAGCGTACCAACCGTATAACGACAAAATTACTAGACCGTGTTTGCCGGGAAGATAAATATTTTGTTAGTACAAGAAGAAACCCCGAATAATTACAACGCGAATTGCAATGTATCAATTCAACTAGAAATACTATTGGAAAACAACGGTACGTTTATAAAAACAGTAAAAGAAGGTACGAAAGTCAGTGAACATTTTATTCATCCAGCGCGCCGGTTTCAATTGCACTCATTGGCAATTTAACGCGAATCTGATTCTGTGTTTATAAAAAGTCGATTCCGCGTCTGATTTCAACGGGCACATTTTCCCCCTTTTGCGAGGAATTGAAAACGGAACGAATCGCGAGTTGAGGAGAATCGCCTGTAATTACGTCCCAAGAATTCTATCTGCGAACTTAAATCAACTGAATAATTGCGTGAAACTGAATTTTACACCGCCACGATCAAAATGTCCCTCGGGGGTTAGTTTTGAGGATGGGGATGTCCTGCGAAGGGCGCGGGGGCGTGCGAGAGAGCGGGATCGGAGAGTTGTGTGAGAGTGACGCGGCATGTTATCATAGCGGAAGTGTGAGAGCTCGGGGTGGATGGGGGAGGGTGGAAGAAATGGGCGGGGAAGGCGATTGCGAAGGGCGAGATGGGCTTTTTTATTTGCTCGAGCTGCAGATTTCCCGGATAGGAAATTTGCACTCGGAATCGCACCGCGAAGGATAAACGCAATAAAGCAACCCTTTCTTTCGACGCGGACGTCAAATTCCGGACGGGCGGGCTTAAGGGCTTCGAGGCTGGGCCGAAGTAAATTTCTTATTTATTTTGTTCGAGATGTCCGCCCGTGCGGGGAGCGAAAAACAAAGAGTACGTCCGCTATCCGTCTGCGGGGGCTTTCCGTTCTGGATTTACAATGGATTCGTGCCGTGCGGTTTTCGATGGTATTAAATATTTCATTCGATTCTTTGATCTGTTTGATCCGGGTTTTCATTTTGTGTAACTGCGGGTCCCAGTTCGGTCGCTAGCTGCCTGAGCGGATATGTCGAAATTGGGTATTTCGAAATTGCGGGGGACAATTAGATTATGTTCGTTGCTGCCTCGGTCGCTGCCTCCCGCCTTCAGTATGCGGTAAATCGACTTTAAATATATTTAGAGCGGCTGTACTTCCGAGAGGACTTTTGAGGCACTACTTACGTTGAATGAATTTATTACTCACTTCACTTTAAATTTTCGTGGATCGAACTCGATTCACCACTAACTTTATTTTACTTCATTTAATTTATCAGACTTGGTGGCTACAGACAAGCGAGCGTCGTCGCGGCCTAGGAAAAGGAGCGCATTTGCCTGCGCGAAAACTGCTGTGTGAATGGACGCCTAATGTATTTTGGAAATAATACGAGGGTCGTGTCAAAAGTGTACAGAAACAGGTGGGAAGTCACTTGGTGCAAGGTAAAGTTGACATAAATAGTTTTTTTCCACGACAACGCTGCTCGTCGGACTCAAGACCTGCTTGAGGAGTTTCGACGGGATTTTTTCGGACATCCGCCTTGCTCCCTTGACCAAGAGACTTCCCACCTGTTTCTGTAGCTGAAACAACATCTTGGGGGAAGGCGCTTCACAAACGAAGCTAATACGAATCAAAAAGTTGAAAAATTGCTAACCAGTTTGGCAGCAGAATGGCATGACACCGGATTGGAAAAACTTTAATCACGGCACCAAAAATGTGTTGACAAAGAGGGCGATTATAATAGGAAAATAGGTCAAAAATATACTTTTATTCATTAAAAAATAGTGTAACTTACTTTTGAGACGACCCCTGGCCCACAGCCTCATTATTTAACATAAAATCTAGTAGGTACCTAATACTGTACAAAACAAAATCCATTACTTCCTCACCTTGTTTGAATGTGTTGGTGTGTCGGAACAGGAACGAGATTGCAAAGACTAGGCTGTAGAAGAAGACGGACCATCTAACATCCATATTGGGGTTTATTGCGGCCGGTTACATCGTACCACTTTGTACCTAAAACAAGCAAAGAGGCCACTTTAATAAAGGAAATTACTTGGGCGAATATTTTATTAAGCTCATTACGCGGAAAAGCTTCGAAACACCGAAGGAAAGAGCTGCCCCCTCTCGGACGGGCGGAGCTTATTATTTTTTTGCGGCCCTCGGACGGAGCGAGTATTTTTCTGACATGACAAATGTACCCATTTTTTCCCGCACCGAGTTCAGGTGGGCGTGCGCTTAATTGGCCTTTATCCTTCAGTATTTTTTCCGCGCAATCCCCTTGTTTGCTCATCAACGTGGCCCATTAGCGACGGTTGAGGAGATTTCAGGGATGCCGCCCTTCGGGGACAGCCAGCTCAACGCTGCCATTCCCCAAATTTTCTACTCAACGATATTGCAGTAGGTATCAAACATGGCATAACGAGGATAAAAATGTAGCTTAACTGTCATTCTGTTTATTATTTTAAAGGAATTGTATTCACATTTTTTGGGAGATGATTCTAACCTACTTTTATAACTTGCTATAAGTAGTTGAGTACTTTATTTCTAACATTTGCTATAATTATTTCCAATATTCTGTTGCTTTATTCAACAGAATGTTTAGAAGAATCTGTCGTGATGGAATGTATGATCTAACTAATTGATCCAATTAAGGGTGATAGCGCTGCAGCAAACAATGCCAGTAATTTTGTAGTTGCACAGTTGGCAGCGGCCACTGTCACTCGCTAGGCAGCGGCGTGCGATACCGCTTAATGGGTAAAATATTTACATTTGCCGAGGTGTCCCCCACTGGCAAGCGAGCTACACCAGCCGCCACCAACAGCACAACGAGAAAATCACTATAGGTACTTTTAGCAGGGAAATTTGAGTACTAAAACGGTTAAATAGTTGTGTTCGATAGCAACAATTCTCAGACACCTGTCTCCTAGGGATCTGAGAGCACAGAAAAAATGGACTCCCTAACGAATTCAATAGCCCATCATTACGCAGTGAGGAAGATATATGCTCCCAGCTATCACTGTCATATATTATGCGTATAAAGTTCCACAACAGGCCCCCAAAGCTCGGGCACCATATAATTTGATATGGAAAGAGGGGCCGTCGGAAACCCTCTGGGCCCTAATGCGACTCCCAAAAAAGACACTCTCGTAAAATATATTGAAATGACATGCTTCCAGTGGAGTTATTACGGGATCAACTTCTCCGATTTGAATAATGTTGTGTTGCGTTCGCGGGCCTCTCGCTATTGCGCCATAAAAATTTATCGTACAATCAAAACCGAAAATGACTTCATCACGGCCCATTGTCATTTAAATTTGGAGCACTTTCCCTTTGTCGCGGCTTAATGCTTACTCCTCGCGCGCGGCATTTCATAAATAGATAGCGGTCGCTCCAAGGGCCGCCTCCGCTTATTCGTATCGCCCGGATGCATCTTTTATACACCATAAATTAAGTAAGGCACAAAGCGTTTCACTCCTTCTTCCGAACGGCCCTTAATTTTTAATAATGCATTCGCTCCCTGCCCGAACCGTGATGGAGGTGTTGCATTGTTAAATGGGGTTCTCTCGGTCGTTTACGTGCTTAAGGGCAATTACTCCTTCGGAGCTTTAAAAAGGAAAATTGCTAATGGTCTGCGGTGGAAACTTGCTCTAATACAGTTTGGTAATATGATTACTCGTCGCCTGCATTTTCTGCAATGATGCAAAAGTTCAGTCTTCTTACAGATACCTACAATATTGTACTTAAAAGTTTCTATTCACTTAGGTGAATGAAAATACAGTCCAGTTAAATCGCGTTGACAATCATTTATTTCGCATTGACCTGCAACTTTTAATTTCGCATTGATCTACAACTTTTAATTTCGCATCGCACTTCGAATAATTGGGATCGTAAATAATTGTTCAGATCGCAAATATTATTCAGACTTCTAATTCTCTTAAACAGGGAACAATGATTGACCAGCGTTGCAAACTGGTGACTTTGCATTTTTTTGATGCAAATACAGTTCTGCAAATATAACATAAATATAACAAATAAATCCTAATTATTCAAAGCAAAATAAATGTGCAAATATTATGATAAATTAGATCCAAATATGAATTGCGTCGTATATATTATGCAAGGAGAATCACCTAGTATAAGTTCGTGAGATGGTAAGTTACGCCAGGGCGAAAAATCACGGGCCATTGCGGAAATAACGTCCCAAAATGGATCCTTATTAAATTTCACGGCCCCCACTAGGCCTTTAATATTTCCGGCCATCGATTGCAGCCTGAAAGCTGATTAAAAAGTGGCCAACTTTTCCACCGCCCTCCACGGGGAGAAATTTGAGAGTTACATTAATTAAGAAAGTTGGACATTCCTGGTTCCCGGGGTATTTATTAATTCTTGAAAAGGGGATTTTTTCAGTTCATAAAACTTGGCGATTGTAACTAACTGACGGGAGGGCCTGATTCCCACGGTTCACCTCCGTCTTCCCTGTGACCCTCCGTTCGCATCTGAAATGACAAATAGGAGGAACTCATCGTCGATTAAAGCCCAATGCAAACGATAATCTCCGCCCTTATTGTGATGGGTTCTAATCTATTTTCGAGTGATTTCGAGCTGACTTAATTGAATAATTCAGGTTCTAGGCATTGGAAATCGTCTTGCCTGTGCGGGGCTTCAGCAACAATCAATTAAACAATTAAGAGGGGTGAATTCTAGGGGGGCAATTATCTATATGGAAATTACTTCAAGAGGAGTGTACAACTTTGAATTCACGCACCACTGAAATCCCGACATTTTACGCAAAGTACAATGTACTATGCAACAACGGGGAAGAAATGGGCCCACTTAAAACACAGTTACTGTTCGGTTTTTCCACCAACCTCAGTCAAAACACGGCGCTTTTGTTAGATCCGAATACATTACTTTTTATCGAGGACAGATTTTATCTTAATTTAAATTTAATATGCGGCTGGCACTGCGTGGGGATGGTTGGGGGTTGGAGGTGCCGCAACACAAAAGAAAAAAGTTCGAGGACTCGACAGGACAAACAGGACATAAATTGCTTTTGATACGGACAAATTGTCCGTTTTCCGCTTTTATCTTTATTTATTGCTCGGCGAGGAAAAAATCTAATCTAACAGAAGAATGGACTGGTAAAAAGTTTATACAATTTTCTTCCCTGGTGACAAATGTTCCAGACATTGCGGAATTTGTTGACGTTAAAATTAGATGGCCTAAAAACCGTAAGAGGGGTTTTGCGCGATGTCGTCTGCTGGTGGTGAGTTGGCTGAAGTTCCATACACCCTCCCCCCCCCCCTCCCCCCGTGCAGCCGCATCCGCGGGTATCTCGCGTTAGATTGCGGATTGATGGAAGTTGGACCGTTTCTTCCAGCCACTGGAATCGATTCGACCAATTTTCCATTTTAATTCCTATTTGCGGAATGTAGCGAGGGAGGAAGTTTCGAGAGTCGAATTTTTCAAAACCCTTGGTTGTGGAGGGCGGCGTAAACAAACTATTTATACTATTATTGGCAGCGGAGTGGAAAGTTTCGTACGCTGGGGAAACGACCATCTATCTTATTTAAAATCCCCTGAGGAGTCAAGTAGAACATTCCGGCAGGGTTCATACATTCGCATTATTTTGAAGAGGGCAGTTCCTAATATGCCTGTAATGGACAACTGTTATGGGAGGTGAGGCCAAAGTGTACACTTTGAGTAAGGCGTAGTTGATGAATACGCAATTAAAATTTTGACGCATTAAAATGAGATAAAATTAAACTAGAAAATCGATTCTAAAATATTTCATTCGTTCAGAAGCCCAATTCAATGAACTATGAACCAGAAGTACGGACCTTTTCTCTGCTAGACCCACCAAAATCCCGGCTGGGAAATTAAACGAAGCAGAAGTGATCTGTTAATCCGAGTGTGAAATTTTAAACATTTCACAAATCACCAACTATTAATGTGGAAATTGGAGCTGGCGTTTCGGGGACACATTCGGAATTTATTTGCACTTGGAACACTTCAAAGGGAACGTTCGGGGAATAAATTAATAGGTGGATTATGATTTCAATATAGGGGAGTATGGAAGAGGGCACTGCAACACCAGGGGTACGACACCCTTATATTAGTTTCTCACATAAAACGTAGGGTAGCACAAAAATGTTAAATGGGGTGTTAATATGTTTGCATCAATGCCGTTACCACGGAATCCCAAAAACTCTTAGAACACATTTAATTGCAATATGTTATGCAGAATGCACCATTTTCGTACCAGAATGTGTTCTGATATCCAGAAATTAATCGAAGCAGTAAATATGAGTTGAATATTAATTTGGGAATGCAGCTTTAAATTACGCAGTGTTTCTTCGTTAAAAACGACAACAAACAATTTTTTCAGGGAAAATGAAGTACCTTAGGCATGATTAAGAGTAATTGAAATAGTTCATCACACCTTAGGAGAGATTATTTCCCATTAGGAAGGGCCCAAGGAGCATCACTCAACGTCGAGTTAGGAGCGTGAATAATTTTAATTAAAACTAAAAGTGCATTATCAAGGCTGTACCTGAAGGAGTCTGCTGTTCAGGTGGAGATCACTTCGAGTCGCCTTCGAAAAATATCCCAACGAAAATAGATTACATTAATTATCTCTTGGCGGCATCTCTTCCAGAAAATTAATGAAATAATCTCCCTCTTCTCGGGGAACATCGTCTTCACATTGGCGGGCATTAGGGGATGGAGATTAAAAAGAACATTGTACTATCATCGCGGGAGTTTCTAACTGCGCGATTGAAGTATTCGAAATGCAATAAATATTAATCTTGCGTATTTCCTAGGAATGTAGTTACGATAATGCCACGAAAACCAATGTGGTAAAGTGGTGTATAGATTCGGTATGTTTTCTCCTAGAAAACCGAAGCCCTCGAATCGATCGAATTGCGATAAAAGAGGAATGATTTTTACCGAGTTCCAAAGTAAACGGGAATAACTTTTCGAAAAGAGATTTACCATTGGGGCATAATGACCCGACGAATTCATTTTCCCCTTTTACGTCCGCAGTTAAACACTCCGGTCTTCCTTCACCCGAAAGCAAGGGCTGCTCCGACCTGTCCTAGAGTGGAGGAAGTCCTCTTCCATCCTCCTTTCGCCCGGAGGAATGGAAGGACAGGGAATGTTACACAGTAGTATATTACTTAAGTTTAATTTACGAAAATAAAAAGTTCTTTATTCCCTTCACTAACTCGAGCGGGGGCTAAACTTTTTACGAGCCGGACTAATTTGTTTGCGACATTTCATCAAATGTTTGCCGACTAGAGAGAGGGAGAGACGTTCGCACCTCTCGAGAGAAAGAACCTGAAAAGGGGATGAGATGTGCCACTTGTCATTTTTGGAAACTTAAGCACTCCATTAATTTCGCTTGTGGGCTGTTTGCGGGAGGTGGGACGAATTTAATTGGATTCCGTCTCGGAGGCATTTTCTTGCTGTGTGGGAATTGTTTTTTCATTAGGATAACTGAAAAGGAGGGAATCGCCGGAATTAAATGGAAGGAAAACGGAATGACCGAATTAAATTTGCACGGACACTCCAATTTACAATTAAATGGGAGACTGAATATTCTTGAAAAAGTGGTAGCAATTGAAAATGCGTCATAATTAAAAGGTCAATCCAACTGGTAACTTTAATTTAGATTGACTAATAATTATCTTTCCTTGCTTTGTTTTACTTATTGCTCAATATATAACAAGAAAATACGTGGAAAAAGGATTAAAAAAATGCAACGTACACGTTTTAAAACTTCGTTTTAGACTCTAAAATTTCGAATAGATATAAAACAGGGACAGGCGTTTTGGTCCTTCGCAGGGTTCCACAGGCGAAAGCTCACCTCCAAATTGGCGCTACAAACACAATCATTATTGGTCGGGCCATTGCTTTTGGAAGGCGGCTTGAGTGCAGTCATTTATGTAAATGTACTCGAAAATGAAAATCCCCTTGCTGTTGAATGGGACTTGGGTGTTGAGCATTGACTGGATGTTTATTTTAATGATAATTGCGCCAGGATTTTCCTACGGCGATTAAACAGGAAAAGGGGATTTTCCGCTCTACTCCTGGGAGGAGCGAATTCGGATAGGTTTTTTTCAGCGCCCTTGGAAATCCCAGGGTGTAGATTTTTCAATCCCTTTCCCGAAGCTATTATTTTTAATTAGTGGGCAGGCGAAGGCGATAAATCCGTTTTGCTGGTGTATGGTAGCGACAATTATCCAGTTAGGCGGGGAACAAACCCATTTTTTTCAGTACGGCCATTCCAAACTCATTATCGGGAGAAATATGCTCGTAAAAATTTGATTGCTCCCATTATTCTTTTATACTTCCATAAAATCCAGTCTGCACACTCAGAGATGGTCAGCCCATCGAGAAGTTTAGGTTTTTCCAGTTTTCTAGTACTTTTCCCTGATGTATAATCCATTGCGTTATGTGAAATTATCCCGTTTTAAAATTTGTATTTGCGTAGTTCTGACGTATTTTCAAATTCGTCAAAACGGAGCTTTAAAAAATTATATTCTTAGTCTTTTCAATAGGAACGTTCTTTACTGGAATAGAGCATGTGTGTTATTCTGGGCGGAGATTTCACATTCTATTCATCGAGTCAAGTTAAATTGGACTTAAGGTTGGGTTACATCGACTCTAGATTAAATTACATAGGACGGAATCGAAACCAATGGTATGTTAATGACGGAGATCGGTATCACCTTAATGCGTCGATTCACGCGTGAAGAACTTTAATGTTCCAAAAACCGAAGTCGTTTTCCCCAAAACCGATATCGTGTCGCCGGAAGCCCATCTTTCAGTTAACGGCAGTTTGCAACTTCGGAATTGAAATAATGCAAGGGTAGCATCAGTACATAATTAGCGATATTACCGAACTAATTAAACACGTAAACAATACACCGAGAACCAGGAGTTTATAATGGACGAAGTTGCCGCGCTGTGCGACTGTTACTTAACAGTAAAATCGGCGAAGTAGAAGCAATAATTGTCTGCACTAATCAAGCTGTTATACCCCGAGTTAAAAGCAACTCGCGGATTACGTGATCCTCCTAGGAAGTAATAACAAGGCCTCTCTGCCTTGTCGATATCTTAATCTCCTCCCTCCCCCAAGAACTCTCCGATACGTTCCCTCGCGAATAAACAGATTATTACATCAAAATTCGCGCTCAAGTTTCGAAGATCGCGGCCGAGGCGAAGCCCTGTTGTGTATCTTCGGCATGTTTGCCTCGAGTGTTCTCGCCTTAATATCCTTATTGGAGGATTAATCTGGTCTTGGTGGAAATTGATCGGATTAATTGAATACCCTCGCTATCTCCGCAAAAAACACTTCAGAATCCATTCTATTAGTCATTCTTGATCAGTTTTAATATTTTTTTTTAATGAGAAACAACTTTTAAAATCTTCCCCTCCCTAATTAATATAGAAATAAGCTTACTAGAGAAAATGAATAACCAAATTCCTCGCCGCAAAGTGGAGGGCCCGCTGAGTACTCCATCACACTTTCAATAATAAAGTACCTACATGCTGCGCAAGTGTACACTTAATCTCTTGTTTATTAACGTATAAGGTCGGCGTCCCACTAAGCTACAAAAGCCATCGAAAGCTACCCAATATCATTAGCATTTAAAATAAATAATATATATGTTAATTCCTGGGCGAACTCTAATAATCAGCTGAGGGAATAGTTCCTGTCGGTTTTATATAGCTCACGCAATAAACTTGTCTTTTAATATTTAAATCGACCCTCACTCCAACCCGTGCCATACAACGACCGAACAGTTTTCTCTTTTATTATAATGGCCCAATTTTAGTTGTTCGAAAGTTTAATTAACCTTCCTCGACCCAAATCCCGCGAGCCCACGTATTTCCAGAGACGCTCTCGGACACAAAATTTAAAATCTTTCATCCCATTCCGTTCGTTAGATTCTCATTCCAATCGTCCTTTATTATCTCCTCCCAACTATTTCCTACGTTGCTCTTAACTTTTTTCACGCGTTTTCAATCAATATTGTCCACTCCAAGAAAATATTTTCAAATGAAGTTAGTTCTAAACATACTAAGTTGATTTATATTTGAACCTATTTTAGCTGTGCAAAAATTGTTTTTAATTCGTATGTATCTATATTTGAACTTATTTTAGCTTTGTTAAAATTGTTTTCAATTCGTAACATTAACAATACATGAATATGGGAAAACCCGATTTTAATCAGAAAACCGCGTCCCTCAATACATTTTCCAAACTAAATTCGTGCACCTATGTCCAGTCTCCGAGAATATATCCTGCTATAATGTTTTCCTTCACCTTGAAAAGTGGGTAAGGTGAGTCCATGTTGTCGTTCCTTACACCCCTAATCCGTTTCCACTGAAAGGGTGGAAACTTCCTCTGACAAAAAGCGGCTGCGAAACATTACACCCCTCCACGGCGCCCCAGTCATTTATTCTCACCCCCTTTTTCGCGTGAAAATTCCAAAATAAAGCGGAATCGAAGGAAAATTCGCCCGCCCGAAATCCGATCCGCCGCCCAAAGTGATTCAATACGGCGCGCGCGTGTATGCCGCGTCGTACCGTATGCAAAACAGTTTGATATAATGCGGCGCAGAATTTGATAGCCTTGCCCTGGGGCACGTGTAACATTATAAGGGTGTATCTAGACATTGGGACGGCCGGAACGAGCCGGAGTGGAGTTCCATGTTAGCCCGAGGGTGGGAACTTTACAATTCCTGGGTGTCAAGTGGGATGCCTGAGATGGGCATCGCCGATACACGCACGGCTATAGGGGGGGTGAACCGAGTGGGGGCTGCGACCCCAAACTGGGGACATACTGCTCCATGTCCTGCATAGGAACCGCCTTCCTGGTCTCCTATTCTCTATACACTCCCAAGTAAATCTCCATCTGAGGTTTTCGCATCGTGTATTCCTTTTCCATTCGTGGCTGAATAGTGTTTGCTTTCAGCTATTCACTTGATTTATACTACGACGTCCAATCCTCTTTGGTATATGGGTCGTTTGCACCAATTAAGTTTAGCTTTAAACCAGGTTTAAAGTGACTGAATCGATATTTTTACTAAAGTGCCAAAGTATGGTTTAAAAGTGTGGTGTAATTAAGGCCCGACCAGTCCTTCTTATGAATGCATGGTTTACGAAGGATACAGACTAATAACTTTTTTCTTTTCTTGGTTGAATTTCTTTCTATGAAAGTTCAAGTTTTATTAAAATATCTAAGAAAATAGAACTTTCTATTCTGTAATAACGCTTTATCAATGTTACCAGTGTGCTTTATCACAGAAATATAAAGCTATTATGACTGTCGAACACTCAATAATTACGAATATTATTACCTAGTAGGATATGAAGTTCAACTGATGACAGTTTCAGGAAAGTGCAATAAGTTAAAACTTTTTATTAGTTAGTTAAATTGGGATGAGGGATTTTACACCCCTTTACAACATCCAATGAAATCGCAATTATCATCGGCTCGTTTTGAGGTGTTGAACAAATAATAAGATGCGACTTCACAGCAAAACGACTATAAAGCGTGACTCCGTCAGATTAGCACCAAACAAAGTATACTACCGGAGTAAATATTTGCAAAGTCGTAAAATTAACGGACGGGTTAAAGGGGCCTACTTTCGAACTACCACCAGCCTCGGCATTCGCTTGAGAGAGATGGCGGCTCCTCAGGAGGCCATTCTGGACCATTTGTTGGTGCACGCATCTCGTCTGAATGTTCTTATTGTTCCAGGCTATGTTTATACGTGTTTATCTTTGCACCGCTATTCATACGTAGCGCCCCTTTTCACACCTATCCGCCTCTATTTGGCGTGTGTAATCTTATGCAAAGATTAGAGGTTTAGGTTGGGTGCTTTGTTGGTGGCCGTAAACTTTGTTTTAGGGCACTTTTATGTCCCTTGTTGACTGAAACTGGTTTACTTTGCGGCGAGTGCGGAGCATTATGCTTAAATAGTGGGTGATACTTTTTTCTTCTTTAGGTAAGAAAGTATATATTATATGAGGTATAGGTAAGAAAGTATATAACTTCAGTTTTAGTACCTAAATAGGGTTATTCAGGAATAGGTACATTAATTTTAAGGGGTGAAAGTTGATGGATAGATGATCATAAAAGCTGTAGGTATAAAACTGGAGAGTCATTGTTGACGGAGCAGAGTAAAAACCGCCGACGCGGATAATGCTTGTTCCAGAGCTTCTCAAACTATTAAAAATGTTGTTAAATATTTTGCCCGTTATGCTTGAGTTTGGAGAAAAGTTTTATACATGTTTCGTGCTCATCCGACCATCAACTTTCACCCCTTAAAATTAATGTACCTATTCCTGAATAAAGCTGTATGTAGGTATATTTTAATCGAAACTTCGTCGGCGCTAACTTAATATTAACAATGAATCACATGAATGAATATTATTGTAATAATATAGGTGTAAATAATTAGAATGAGTAATTTGATTTAATTTACACTGGCTCAACTTATTGTATAAGAAATGCAATCAAGGGTTGCTTTGGCATGAGTTGTAATGAAGTTCGCCAGGACGTATTTTCCTCTTTTATTACGTGTGTATAATTTCGAGAAGGTTGATTGTGTTCAAGAATTTTCATCTCACCAAATTTGTATTCTCCATACAATGAGAAAGTTGCCTCCGGAATGAAATGCTTCAAAACTGGCAGAAAACAACCCCCCAGGCCCTCATGTCACCACAAGGCGAGACCCAATAAACTGTCTCAACTTTCATTAGAACTAAGTTTAACTGTAAACGAACCCTGTTGCGGCGACTTTGTACCTACGCCCTTCGCCGTTTCATTCGAGTCGTTTGGGGGAAAGCGAAGTCCGAGGGCCTCCCGTGTTGCATTATGTAAGACCCTCCCTAGAGACCCCTATTCATCTGAATATTGGCCAGTGCTAATTATCGGTCTGCGCTCAGCCGAATTGATTGTTGTGCTGCTGCCTCTGCCGAATAAATAGCCGCTTATAATTGCCTTAGTGTGGAGTGTAGAACAGGGTGTTCGGATATTCACTGTTTGCCTGTCAACGGACAGGGTAATAAAGTTACTCTGGACGGGCGATAGGGCCGATGCAAACACACGCTTTAATAAACTGCATTACGGATGTGATTTCGATGCGGACGGTGAACAAATTCCAATTTGATGCCTTCCTTTTCGATTTTTTTTGTCTTTGTTTTCGCTGATGAGTTTATGAGGGTTGATATTCGAATTGGATATGCGAAAACTTTGGTACAACAACATTGTAATTAACCACAAATGGTGGTTTATAATCCACGTTATTGACGTAACGTAATGGTTTCATTACAACGCAACTTTAGTTACTTTAAGTAAAGTAAAGTTGCGGGGTTATAAATGGATCATTAGGAATGGCTCGTGCATTTGGTAAAAACATACTCCTAGTATAAAGTATATGTTAGGAAATTACTGAAATTACTTCAAAGAGTTTTAATGTGATTCCATCTTAGCATAGAAAAACATTGATTTCTTATTAGGAAACCTCGCATGACAACCGTAAATCCGCACTACACGCAACTCTAAACTGGAAAATACAGAAAGAGTGGAGAGCGCACGGGTCGGAGAAGGATTTGAATTCATTTAGCAAATTACGTTAGGGCTGGATGCCGTGTAAATATTAAAACGTCTTAAACGGATCCACTGTACAAACAGACGGAAAAAAAACGTCGGATCCGAAAAGCTGGTGAGGACCGAAAGCCCGAACCTCCCCCCTATCGATTTTCAATTTACTTGCATTAATATTTCGCTCTGAGAGTTAAGTGAAGTGTGTATTTAGAGGGAACTCGGAGTCATTATTATTGATGGGGGTTTGCACCCTTGTACTGGAAGCCGCCACCCTTGCAGAAGTCATTCCTTATTTATTTGAATGAGCGTCGCCCGACCCTACGCCTTTCAGCCGCAAACTGAAAACGTTTCGGCGGAAAACTCCGGAAAATGTATTTTTTCCCATCACCTCGTTTCAGGTCTAGCGCTGAGCGGTTTTCCACCCTCCCGCAAATATTGGTAATCATCCACTTCCGGCTTGGATGTCACAGTACACATATTGAGGGGGTGATCGATATCCTTTTTAAATTCTATTAAACGGCGAAGGGGGAACCTTCATGTTTCCTTCCTGCCTTCACAAGTAAATATTTATCATAGAGGAAACGTAGCATATTCGGGATAATGCTAATTACAGGATAAATAAAACGATATGTAAGGGCTCAAACAAACAAAACGTCATTTTGATATACCTTTTCTCATAAATATTGATAGATTAAAATTTCCAACAAACATCAAAGTAAAATTTCCATTCGGTTTAAATTTGTTGGAATAATTTCTACTCCCAGATCCCTTAATGCTTATTTATGAAAAGAAAACTATCCCGAACCACATACTGCCCAGCTAATAAACTAAGAACTCCATCCAACTAAAAGTTATTATCAATGTTTATGAATTTTTAACACATGCTAGCCATCTCTCCAACTATTTTAATCTAAAACTTTTGCATGGAACGGAGCGAAGAGGCCACGCGCCCCGTATACCTATTCGAAAGAACAACAAACCGTTGCGCTGCGCTGGAGGGAAAATGCTCCACCGCGAAATGGAAAATCACTTCGGGGTGATACAACACACAAATTCCAATCGATACCCATCACATCCCGGACTCGTGCCGCATTAGAATTTTAATTCCTCTCCGCGTCGCGGGATCGGGGGGGTTGATTCCGCTCCGGGGGGAAAAACGCGCCCTTTTGAATACAGCCCGCGTTGTCCGCTAAATTACCAGAGGTTATAAATAACGAGCGTTCCATTCCGCGTTGCACGTGTAATTTATCATAAACTCATACTCCATATTTCCCCGGCTCCTTTTCTTTTTCTTAATGGCTTTCCTTTGTCTGAAAAATGTTGTGCAATTTGGAATGGACGCATTTCGCGGAAGGGAGTGCGCGGGGGAGGGTTCAATTTAAATTTCAAAGCGGACGCAATTTATGCGGTTTATATACTATGGGGTGCTGTTTGTTTTATTGTGATTTTTAATTGCGAACCATTACGTATTTCGGTGGCCTCGTCTCTGTCTAGTCTGTCGAATCTTAAGTTCGTCTTAAATTGACGTATTTGACATATTTTAAAAGTAATAAATGTCAAAGACGAACTTGAGATTGGCACGAGAAACCGGGCATATATTCATAGAGCCATACCTAAATCTTCACTTCATCACTCAAGGATTGATCGAGAATAAGGAAACCAGCGATTTATTAGGCCGTTGGAATATTCCATTTGGACAATTGTTACAATTAGTGCACGCAATACACCGACCGTTAAATTACGTCATAATGGAACGTTCTGGCATTCTACATTCTATCACCATTGTGATACAAAATTCCATGCGAAAATTAGGCCCCTATTATGAGACGTATTATGGGCTCCCCAAATTGGCGTTACGTGTTTAATCAAATTACTATGTAGCCAGGCCGGTGCGGTTGAGATAGTGATCTGATACTTGCGCAGGAGGGTCATTGCGTTTGAGTCGATAATTTTTTGGGGGTGTTCTCCCTAAGGTATACCGTTACTCATTCATAATTAAATCATTATTGATAAGCATAGTTCCGGACTATGTAATTTAAAATGGAAGCATTTTTCCATTCGTTGAGCTATTAGGTTCTAATATCCCGTCATTTGTAAGTTTCAGTTTTTTCCTTGCATATTTATTCGTTCCATTGTCTACTATACGGGGTATTTAATAAAAAGCGTACCGAACTTCAAACGCAATAGATTAGTTTAAAAATTGACTTGTCTAAAACCAAAATGATGACCAATCAAGCTCCAAGTGCCGGTCGAAAGAGAGGAAATTGCGCTGGATCTCAGAAAATTGGGTCCAATTATTGGCAGGAACAAGACGCGTGCCCGACAAACAATTACTCGCTTAATGGTCAATTTCGAGAAATGCTGCACGCCGTGCTAAGAAGGCCAAATTGCATTGGCAGTGCACTATGGGTGGAGAAAATCCGCAATGTGAGTCAAAGAGAAAGTCGAGAACAGAAAACGTCCCCAAATAGTAACCTTTACAATAATTGGGTGCAGGTACCCAATTTAACATCGTTTGAGTAGTTCAGGTCGGGGCTTAGGTTATTGAACAACATTTCCAGACATTGTGGTTATATCAAATATGCCTGGAAATGTTTTTCATCCAGCTAGCTCCGTTTTTTCGCCTTCAAGCTACAAGATTTGACTCTGGAGGTTATAGCAAATTTTCGGTGAAATATGCACCAATTATACATCTAACATGTCGCAATAAAAAGGAAAAAAATAGCAGAAACTGCAAATGAAACCGATTCAATTAAAATTTAATTAGGTAATGTAGTTTCGGAGTTGAAAAAGGAATAATTCCGAATAGATTTTGAGTGCTGCCGACGTGAAATATTAAAGTGGATATAATGAATTCAATTAATCCCCCATTCATGCTCTTTGTAAAGGATGGTTCTAGTGGAATCAGTTTCATACCGAGCATAATAAAATCCCTCCTGTATGCGATGTAAAAATCCAACCAGCTTCAAGTAGAGAAATGAATAGCCCTGATAGCAGCAGTAGCAAAGAGTATTCAAACATACCGTTTTTCAAGCGCACCAAAGATTCGACTGAATCGATCCCTGATGAAAGGTCTGTCACGACAATGGAATGCGGACTAAATGCACATGTCCCCATTTTTCTCCAGCGCGTTCGAGTTACTATATTCGATCCCAAATACGTAGGGCATACTTTACGTAATGAACACACTCCAACGTCTGGGCTGGATTTCAAAGGTCGGGGAATTGAATTGCTCGTAATGGGACTTCGATGGAATTGCAGCGATTATTTTTAATCACTCCGAATCGCAGGCGAATCTTCCAGCATACGGGAGGGTTGCTGAATGATTTATGCTCAGCATTTTTTGGTGCAACTTGTTTGTTTCGAATTTATTCGTTTCCCGGACGAATACAATATAATCTTGGGTCAGTCCTATTTTTCCAAATAAATAAATCAAAGAAAATTCGTTTTGGAGAGTAGAACAAATCACATTTTGCCGAGGAAATAGAAGTAGTGCTGAATGATTGAAGAGCTGACTCAAAAGAGGCATAATAAAATGGTGGCGAAATGGACGCTACACCCGACGAAAAGAATAATGAACGACTGCGCCAAAAGCTTTATAGCAACAGTTGACCCACAACACTTAACCTTCGCCATCAATAAACCCACCATAAAAATTTGGTAGCTACAATAAAGACAACCGTAAAAGGAGCCGTTAAAACGCAATATTAGGACTGCTTTTCAAAATGAAAAATGCAAGGATAATGGGAAAGGAGCCGATAACTAAACGTCATTCCAGCTCTGCCTGTTTGCGGAGTTCGGGGGAGCGATCGGAGAGCACATGTTTCGGACATTTTATGGGTGGTGGTGGGTGGCGACAGTACATTATGACCGTTGGAAATAAACTTTATTATATGGGAAAGGAGCTGTGCAAATAACGAATGGCGGAAAATGATGCGGATTGCCGTCTGATCGGACTCACCTCTTGCTGGCGTTCGCTCAGTGGTTGATTGTCCGTCTTTTCGGGTGCATTTTATGGTGGATTTTTGGAGATCTGCAAAGACAAATAAAATCAACAAATTTCGTAGACTGTGTTATGAAAAATATTCTCGATCTCAAAATATGTACCAACAGGCGCACTGGATCGCCTGTATTTGTGTGCACTTTGTGTGCGCAAGAATTACCCCCACCGGCATCTGATAAACGGTGGAAGTGTAAATCTAGTAGTGTTTTCCGTAAAGTACATAATTCATGAAAACAATAAGAGATGCCAAGTAAAGAATATTCTAGTACCTACTTATAATCTCAAAATTGAGATAGAAAGCGTTGTGCAATTTGAGGATAAAAGGGCATCAATTAGTAATTCCTCAATATTAGGAAAAGAAGCGAACGGGGGAGGGAAGCGGAAGAAAAGAACGTCCACCCTCGTTTTTCCCGATGCCAATTAGATGTTTCATGAGACGTCGGCCATTCAAGGGTTCAGCAATTAGGAAAGTGTCGGCCTGAAGGGTTGAGGGATCGGAAGGGGGACCATGAAAATATAAAGAATTCAGGCTTGCGCCGAATGGAGAAGTTTGTAAATTCCGCTGCAGAGCACTTTATTGTTGGCTCGATCCACTCATCCTAAAACAAGTGACAATCTCTAATCCTTGTAGGGAGTGTTTTGTTTCGCCTCCGCGTGACTCCTCCGAGGTGTCAGACCGAAGGACTTTAACCCTCCCCCGTTCTTACAGTTCTAACCCTGTCTCAGGGGCGACGGTCGATAATTCTGGGTTTCAGCTTCAGCTGGGGCACTGTACGTGTTCGAACTCACATTGTGCCCCATGACCGTACCATGCCAACGTTACATTATTAACCCTAGTGCACATAAAGCAGTGGAACTGTTGTATGCCAAATTCCATTGCACCCAATGCTGTCTAGGTAGAGCTTGGGTCTAGCGAAGATTGAATCCACAACACGAGAAGGACATTCTTTTATAGTTGGTGAAATCCTAAAAAGGAACTAAAAGGCATCTATTTCGAGCGAGATCGCTTGGAATACAATTTCATCGATGAAACGCATTTCCTCTTTAATTTGTGGAAAAATCCACCCCAGGTCATCCCCTTTGCAATATCAGTCAAATGGAAACGTCTGTATTATACGTAATTCCCCTTTTCGTCAAGCGCATCACATCCTTTTGTGTCCTGCGATTCGAGACAACTTTTCATTTTTCAATTTCGCTTCCACCTTGCATACAAATCCCCGCAGTGGAGGACGTATGATGAAACGTTTTGTCTCTTGTTTCATCGGAGCATCAACTTTTCCAATCCTTCTGAACCATTATTTAGAATAAGTCCTTTTCAAAAGGTCCCCTCTTCTCCATTCCCCTTCATTTAAAACTCCACATTTCCAGTCGAATACGAGTGGGAATCTCGCATCCTCCGATCTGAAACCTCATTATTACGGAACAACTCAAATTGGGAAAAGGGTGCGTCAGGTGGAGCCTCTGAGGGCCGAAGGATGAGGTGCTGTGCATATAAGAGATGAGTTGATACAGACAAGAGCCTCGAGTCTCGAATGGCACCCTTCAAGCTGAGCCTGCTGCACTTTTGGCCTTTCGCTTTAATTAGATGCTGATTTAATTCGCTGCCAGCCGCGAGAGATCTGGCTTTTCGAGATTATACGTGCGCCCCAGTAGGGAACATGTTTCCGCATTTATTGCCGTTTTGATGTTCCTTAATTCGTGTACCTCCCCGGCTCAACCCACACAACTCTGACGTCTTGCTGAGCTCTCGCTCGAAAACATTATCTCTGATCATCATGTGTTGAGACATCGCGCCTCCCTTCGCTCTTGGGTGCTACGTGCGGCTTAAAATTATCAACTCAGCTGGTTGACTGTGTGTTCACCCCTTTCGTCTCCATTTAACACGCAGTGAAACACTGTGTACTGTACACGTTCTAATCTTCTTTCTCCTCATTTTCAATGATTTGCTTCGATTTTAGGTATCGCTGATTCATTATTGCTTGTTTCTGTGTTGAATCTTCTGTTTACTTTTAGCTTGGCCCTCCTATTATTGATGGACTGACAAAGCTAGCTCCAAAAAATTAACAAAAAATCGCATGTTGGGGGTTGACGTCAACTTTTCTCCCACTTAATTAAATTGTTATTAAGGTTGTTATATTTTTGGAGCTTGCTTTCTAATTGGAGGGGTTAGCTATTTCTGAGGAGGAGTAAGAGGAAAATTGTCCAAATCCCGATCAGTTGAGGCCAAGATGACGGAGACCTTCTATTCGTCATTGACTCATAAGGATTATCCCATTGATTATAAAATCAATGGTTTTACCCTTTCTTCCCCTATAACGAAAACATTAATCTCCGTGGACGTACAGTCGTGCACACATGGGACCGCCGAAACTCCACAGCCGATGCGTATTTTCACTGTTTCTCTTTGCGCACCGCTAGACAAATGAAAAGTCATCTGCATTTATAAACTTTTTTGTGTGCGCGAACAATCCCCGCTCGCTTGGCGTCCCACGAACGTCCTGAATTAAAGATTATTTCTATGCGGGCGCGGCGCTTCTGCGGAAGATGGAAAAAAGCGGGCGTTCGCGATCGGACATTTTTCATTTTGCGTTCAATGGATCGAACACAATCGCGTTTGTGTAGCCTTCATTATTAAGGGATTAATCTGGCGTATGGAGCCTGTGTGGAGTAATATGAGCCTCGGGCTGATGCACTAAGTCAATAAAACAGAACGGGGAGAACTATTGGCTTTTGTTACAAATTGAGATTACATTCGATTCTTTTATTACCCTCGATCTAACGAAAAATAACGGTGATTTCGCATACGGCCACGTAAAGCTCAAATTCAGTTCGAAATTGATCTATAGGTGGATCTTCGGTTTTAGATGAAAATGTATATAGGTGATTCTCACCTTTATTAAATACTCTTCAAAATAATTACCATCGCATTAGACTCACATTCGCAAATAATTCTTTATTACACAGGTGCAATGTTGAACTTCTGGTCGCAACTCGGATGGGGAAGAGATCGGTTTTTGTCCATTTTCTCAGTTATTTACAATTTTACAACAAAATATTTAATACCAAAAATGATTAGAGCAATATTTTACACATTTTATCTAAATACAATTTTTCAAAATTTTCAAAAATAAAGACATGTCAAATTGATATGTCACTCTCCCTTTTTCCAAAATACACCAAAAACTATAGGGCTCTGTAATTATATAAGTTGTACTTGCAAAAAAAATTCAAATCAATATCTCAAAAAATGCGCCCTCTATCGATCGAACAAAATATGGGACGGACGGACGGACAGACACGCATTTTTGGAATCGGGTGATCGTCTCATTTACGAATATGTCCAAATTTTTGACGTGCGATGTTTTTTAAGGGGTGTTACAAACAGCATGACGAATACAATATACTTTTTTAAAACTTCGTTTTGAAGAGTATAATAAGGAAACATGATCATAATTTCCGACTTAACACCTTCAAATGCTGAAGACCCGCCTAGCGCGTATTTGTTTAATTTGTATAATAGTGTTGTTAATATTTTTTTCGCATTGAATGTGTTGCGAATCTATGTGTAAAACGCACAGAAAGATGATGGTGAAGCACCACGCTGAGGAGAAACCGGCATAACCCCCAGAAAGCGCACTAATGGCATATGTGCAACTGCACGCCCCATAAATTGCAACATCCATAAATGTCGCACATGTATTAAAACAAAACGGCGACCGTCCACAAACGTGCTCTTCGAGTGCCATTAACATTGCTCCGGGTGCCACACTTCCTATCGTTCACCCGAAAAATGGCCTTCCAAGGAGCTAAATACCATCGCACAGAACTGGCGGATGGAAGTAATTCAAGTCGGGTTATCTCCGACGGAATTGTAAAAGTTCAAGCGTGGCTGCCATACATTTTTCGGGGACGTACAGGGATGAGCAACGGCTACATACAGGTTCGCCTTTCGCTTGGACCCTTTCGACCCGCAGCACGGATCGATAGGTTCTGTAGTATAATTGCGGATGGATGAGGCCGTCCGACCGGAAACGGGCAAGTTTTCGCTTGTGTGTTCCTGCGTGGTTTGCGGAAAATTCTCGATCGGATCATCCCCCTGAATTATCTGTTTGATCAAAACTATGTGGGGAATGGTTTGTTGACGTTGGCTGGTATTAAATTCAACTAGGTTTAAGGGCACTCACAGGAAATTGAGAATCGTTGATTCCTCGTCGAGGAATTATTGCAAAAGTTATTAAACGTTGTTGGATGTTGGAAATTTAGATCTACCATCAAATCAGTACTTAATTTCTGCAAGTTGCCTTTATAAATACAGATATACATATTCCCAATTTAAAGCCTGAATTTTGGTCCACATCAAAATTTTCCCATCTGTAGGTAACAAATTGGTTCTGGATTAGCCTAAAATTACTCGGCACTCCTTGCCGATTCATCACGCCTCCACTTTTTCATCATCTCCCCCTGGGAATTAAAGTCACGTCACGCATTCAATTAAACGGGGAATTTGCATGTGCTTAGCCGGTTTTTTTTTCGTGCTGCCACATTAAGAAATGAAAGTGGAAAAATATTGGAAAAGTGGGTCGTTTCGTTTGAGGCGGAGTGCGGGTGCCAAAGGGCCGGAACGGTCTGTATTTATAACGCCCTTGTTCCAGTTAATTCTGGGCGATTTATAAAAAGGAGCCGTTTAATCCGAACGTAGCCGGGCCGGAAAAATCGATTACCGGATTGAAGTGGGCTGGTGGCTGGCTTCATGGGCGTACTGCGAGACCGATCAATCTTCTCCAATTGACCAAACATTTTCGGGAATGTCACATGCATCAAAGTCCGATAGGAAGGAAGACTTTTCCGAACGGGTTCTAGTTGCAGTTCACTTTGCCAAGGAAAATTCGCTTTAATAGTTGAACTTTAATCCAGTCTAGTCAGGATACTCAGTCAAAAGGTTTTAGATAGTTTTGAAGAAGCACCAAATAGCAGTAGGATATTAAAATAAAATTAATTTCCGAATATCTAAACGATTAGGGTAAATGTCCCATATATGTCCCTGTGGGATAGATCATAAAGTACGACTTAAGCCATATGTCCCTTATGTAAAAATATAAGGGGCAAATATACCACATGATAGGGCATAAATCTCCTATAGTTTGGGAATATGGCCAATTTACAAGTGTTACTTTAATCTCATTTTTCAGTATCAATTTAAAGTTTTTTTGCTATAGAATTGTTGCCTGTCCATTCCCAAGTATTAAAATATTTCCGCAGAAACAATTTTTAAGTGATAACTTTATCAACGATTGTGATGCAACGCATTTTTCATAACTGGGGCATAAATAGGACATTTACCCTAAGTTGTGAGATAAACATACATTACATTTGTCGATACACCTGACGGACTCACGATGCCCCTTTTTGGGTAACAGCTGTACGGAAAGGCCAAAGGATGCCGGCATCGGGGGATAAACAAAACTGGCTTTTTCGTTAATTCATGAGTGTTAATTTAACTGCCGCCTTCAGCGCCGAAAAGGGCCTTAATCATTCAGAAATATTTCAGGGCAAACAGCTGAGCAAACAGGGGTAGCTACGTCCCACGCATCAATGAAACGCTGGCTTTCCGAGTTGGAGGAGGAAATTCGCCAACCGGTAACTTTTTTAATTAAAACGGACTCCACCTAACCGCCACAAAAGATTCGTTTCGCAGTAAGCAGGGCGAAAGGTCGTGAGTTCCATCCGATTCGTTCGAAATTTGATATTCCCGGACGAGATTAGATTCCCGGAGGAAACAATCAATCGGTTTATTGGTTCCTGTTGCTTTTTGTTGGCTTGATTAACATCGAACTTGGTGGATTCCGACACTTGCAAAACTTTTTCGGAGATCCCGGGTCCGGGGTGCTTTAGTTCGAATTTTTGCCACGTATATCATTTCGAGCGGGGTGAGGTGGCACTTCAGTACGTTCGTATTTCGTTTTCGGTCTGGATGGCTGTTGACATCTGAAGCATGCGACGCATAAATTAACATGTTTACGTGCCATTAGGGACTAAACAATGTCCAGACGAACGTACTTTCCTCTTTTGAATTCCGAAGGGGGCGAGAATCGGCAGGATTAATAACATTGGTAAAGTGTTGATTTGCATCGATAAACTGTGAACAATGCAGTGTAGGAATTTCGATTCCCATGCCATGAATAAGCAATTCCGCTTGAATTGTTTTATGTCCTTTTGTTGCTATTGGCACAGTGCGTAAGCCTTCACCATTAAAAAAATGTGCGCATGTCTTGAAGTTGGGGATTCAAGGCTATTGAGTATGATCATTTGCGAATATCTTCAATCACCATGAGAGGTATGGGTGATAATAGGTGATGATGCCACCGTCGCAGGATAACACCAGGAGTTCTAACAGTGTTTTATGTGCGGCCTTCTAAGCGACAGTGGGATTACTGCGACGCCACCCTTTTGCTTATTCCCAGTGAAATACCTACTTCCGAGCAATTGCTTCCGTGCTATTTATTACATGGGAAGCACGGCTGAGGGGAAAAAGGTTCAGGCGATTTTCCGGCAAACTCCGACCTGAGTTAGGGGCGGCGGCGTTGCATAACTCCGGCCCAGATTTAAAAGGGGGATGCTCCTGAGTTGTGGAGTAATCCAGCGCTCGTGCATTTTGCGTGTCACTTGATGAATGTTAGTATTAGCCCGCGCCTCGGGAGAGTGAAAAATGTCGCGCGCCCCATGCATTAATGCCGAAAATGAGGATTACGCACAAACCGTCCGGACGGGTAATTGACGTATGACGGTAGTTAATCAGCACGTCATGCCGATGGTGCAGGATTCGAGAGCTCTGCACCAGCCGTCATCAAATGTCACCTAATTATCCCGATGTTAATCCAATCGGGATGGCAGCGCCTCCATTGTAGGTGCTATCTCCGATGGGTGCATTAAACTGTGGCTCAGGAAATATTTACATGTTGCACTTCGTGAAATCGCTGACTGACAAACACTCAAATAACTGATGCGGAAGAGCTGCGATCTATTTGGTTGTGATGAGCAAAGAGTAGGTGATGAGAGCAGATATAGTTGTGATGCACCATGTTTCTAATTACAGCATATTCGTTGTGTATACAGGTGCACATTTTCAACTCTTGTCGACTGCTTTGAATAGAAGTATAAAGAAGAATAGGATTTTTATCCAATTTACACATTTCCATCTCACTTTACTTTGTTCCCTCCGCAGTGACAGTTTATATTCAAACCGCTGACACTTCATATTTCCGGATGGAGCTCAATCCCCAGGAACTTGTTTACTCAGAGAGAACGGAAAAGTAGGTCCCATGCAATTTTTTATCGAATATTTATCTTGGTCAAAAGTTTCCGCACTGTAACATGCGGAAAAGGGGGACTTTCGGTTTCCGAGCGGAAGATCCGCTCGGGCCCACCATTAGGATCAGGGGGCGGCCAAGAAGGGACAAAAGAAGGATGATGTTGTCAGAAGCAGGTGGCGCAACAGCGACATGAAATGCGATAGAGATGTGATCTGACAGTTTAAGGACTTATAATTTTATTACATTCCCTCGCCGCCTCTTGGATCGAATTCGGCCGCTGGCTATGTGGAATTAACTAATTCCTTCCTCCCTTGTACTCTTATTTTTCTATCTGATAAAAGACCAGCCCACTTTAGTTGTTCAGAGTGATGAAGCATTGCTTCGAAGGGAGGCAGCTGCGTTCGCCCTCCAGCCTCTCCGTTTCTTCCATTTTTCCTAACATATATTTCCTCCCTTGTAATTAGATACAACTGTTTTCGGGGATATTTCTTCCAGCCATTTCTTATCTCAGCATGGTATGAACAAAAATATGACTGGTGGGTTTTCAGTAGCCAGATTGCTTTTACACTGACACAGATTAGTCTGTAGGTACTACGGACTTATCCGTGATAGATACCTACCGTGACATTGGCAGCGAAGACTTCCCTACCAATTGGAGCACAATTAACTACTAACTGTAAAGAGACTTCCTTTGTTATGATGTAGACCCACAACATGCGGTTATACCTTTGGCTTGCAAATTTGCCATAGATGAAGATGTAATTTAACAAAATCCACGATGGAAATATGAAAAATGTTTCTCTCCAATTCTCACATTTCAAAAGAGTAGGACGAAACGAATTCACCGAAATAGAATTCGAATCACGACCGAAAGTTTCCATCATCAGATCCTCGGGGCGTAATTATAAACCCACTCCCCACCGATTAATCCACGACTGATTCTTTTCCCACCCCATTTACCTCTCTAATTAATTAGGCCCATCATGAAAAAGCTGTTCCAGCCCCCCGATCCCCCAAAAAGACGCAAACGACTCCAACAACCCTCAACAGTTGTCGCTTTGCGTGCTCATGATCCATGGTCAAGCGGGGGCGCCTTTTGCCTCTGTTGGCTTTCGCAATTACACCATGCCGCGATTATCCCAATTAAAAATGGCGGGTAATAACAGAGGACTGGGATTTTATTTATGATTCCAGTGTTTGTTGGTGATTAATATAATTTATATTGAGCGATAACGATGGTTATTCGTTTGGCGGCCACTGCCCTACGTCTTTATTAGTTGCCCTTGCGGCGTTACGTGTTCCAGGGTAATTATAAATGTGTGGAACGCCCTTGGTCCTTCGTCCCCTAGTCCCCGGGTTGCGCTTGTCCGAGATTAATTTGAATACGGTTTGGGGGGTGATTCACGCTTTTGGATTTCCATTCCTTTCCCTGGGTGAAATATAGCTTCTCCTCTTTTATATGGCGAGAATGATCTAATTCTCCCTCACTTCTTATTCCTAAATGTAGGGGATATTACAGAAATTATTATATAATTTTTACTAGGTACCCACCTAAAAATCTCAGCACAAACATCAGTTAATATACCTTAATAATATATTCGTGCAAGAAATCTTTGCAGGAAATTCAACTAGGCGACAAACTACCCCGATCACACGGTACATATTGATTATTCACAAATGGAAGTAGAAAACAGATCTGAAAAAGAGAGTATCAATCAAGAAGCCATTTCCTCGGAGAAATTCCTGCCATATCACCCTCGGATCTGCGGTGCATGCTACGACCCATTGTGGAATCGATCCATCCACACATAATTGTCTACCATAACAGTGTGTGTTGTGTGCACGCGAAGCTTTAACCTCTTGATTCCAGTTACTGCAGCGGAGATAAAAATGCCCTTGATTGTTTTTTAATTGCGCGCTGATGTGAGCGAGAAGCACTTTAATGGAATTGCATAGCTTATTCGTGTGTTGAACTTTTCAATTAATCAAATTGAGTCCGCGTGCGTTAGCAGATGTTCCTTTCCACGGTTTGTTTACATTGGCGATTATCAAATGCACAGGCCGTATTTTCCTAACAGCCTTTTTGCACTGGTTCCCGGGAGATTAGTGAAATCTCAACGAGGACCGCTAATGCATTTAATTGAGTGGTTCGTCGGGAATTAAAGTAACGGTTTCCGAAAAAAGCCACCTCGTAATATTGCATCTTCATCTGAATCCTATTGACATTTAATCGTATTTCATTTCCACTAGGTATATCTACATCCTATCCTAACTTGTATCCTAAATTACTGATTTGATAAAAAAAATCGAAATTAAATTATAAGAAAGCTATGATAGAAAAAACCAGCATTTATTTTTCCATGATAATATGAAAGAGTATCTTACTAGCTTCCCTATAATTCAATTTCAGAATATTATTTAAAAGGATGGAAGATTCCCTGATCCCGACTGGCGAAAGGAAAATGCTGAATCTGATTGAATTTGCTGCATGAAAGTTTGGTGAGAATATGGAAACGGCGAGGCCCCAGAAAAGTTGTGCTAATTCAAGCGGACGAAAGTCCCCCTTCTGTACAGACGAGTCAAAAACTAAAACTATTATCCCTTTTTCCTTTTCGTGGGTCTGGAGATAAGTCCGAGGACGCCGAGCTATGGACTCTGGTAGGAGATAAAACCCCAGAAACAAATTCAATTTTTCATCCCTAAACAACTTGAGGCCGGAAATATTTTCCAATACAATCCTTCCCCGAAGGCTCGTATTAATCCGGATTAGGACGGAGCCGATCCTCGAAAGATCTAGATTAACGGAATTGATTTGTATGTGAAAAATGAAAGGCCTCTCCCTTCCGATCATCAATTAAGCCGAACGACGACGTAGCCTTTTAGATCGTCGCAGGAGCATTTTTTGGTCCTTCGCTTATTCCTTTTTCTCGTGAGCAGCCCCGCGTTCTGAGATTCATATATTTTTTCACATTTCCAACAACGTTTTCCCCCCTGAATTCAAAATGCAGAATTTCATCAACTCGGCATTAGAATAAAATTCTTCATTATGACGAAACATTGAGAAATAGGCGTGAGTTGATTCACAGAAGAGAGTAATATAAAATTTTTGGTGTGCGGTTGTGTTTAATATTCATAATATTTATTACAGCGAATTTTCAAATTTATCTCAACATTAATTACGGTAACAATGAATTGTTGATTTAATTTAATGGTAGAAACTGTGAACATTGATTTAATGTTGGTGGTATGATTAATAGGGTTGATCCTCCCAGTGACTGTTCTAAGCCCCCTCCTCAGATTCCACAGCGGAGGTTCTTAATTCAGCTTCCTGTTTCCTTCAGACACATAGAGGTACATTTCCCGCAACGTTCCACCGGAAAAGTCGCTGCCAGACTTCCTCCGCTCATAATTCCGTTATGGGGGTCGATTTATAAACTTGCCTCGTACTGGAACCGCACCAGTCCTTAATAAAGTAAGTAAATTCGACCGTCGTCGGCCCCGGAACATAACGCTGACCGCATCTGGTGCGCGGCCCTAATATACTGTGTAGAGAATGTGTCCGGATCAGACTAATAACAAACTAACATGCTACATGAGATATTATTAACTTGCGGGCCCTGTCCACTTAACCGAACTACGCTGGACGTGTACAGGGTGTGGCACTTGGCGGGGCGCGCGTAATTTAGGGTACGTAGCGGGGTAATTAAAGTAATTGGGATTTGAGATCGATGGGCCCTCGAATGGGCAAACCGAAATGGCAGGGGTGCGAATCGTAAAACTCTTGAGGTTGGTCAATGGAATTGATTGTTGTCAGTTGTCTGCTGGAGGATTCATGACCGCTTCGAAATCCATTGTCAGCAACCCTTATATTCCCATCGCACGATATCGGGTTGTTAGTCTTGAATTTCTAATTCTTTTCATCTAATCAAACCAGCAAAGTTGGATATGGCTGAAAATAACGTGACTTAATCTTAAATTTTCTGATTAGATATCATACTCTTCAAAACGAAGTTCTAAAAGAGTATATTGTATTCCTTTTTTTATTAATTCATGTACTAACTCATGCGGTGAAATTATAAAACTAATATAATTGTTATGGCAAAACTATTAGAGAATTGTTTGTAGGTACACTTTTTTCATATTTTCTAGCTAGATATTTCATCGAGCAACAGAAAATTGCTTGTAATTAGGAGTTCAGATTTTTAATTAAGGCATACACAGACTTCATTTGGCGGCGTGCACTTTTAATTTCGAAGAGGACGCACCCCGAATGAAACCGGGTAGCTTAATCACTGTGGATAATTCAAACGGGGTGCAAGTTTTCTTTCCCCAGTAATTTAATAGCTCCCTGACCTGAATGCAACGAGCGTTATATTATAATTTGTCCGTAATTATGAAATATTGCGCAACTTTGCTCCACTATATCACAAAACTACATTTAATTATGAATAAAATGTACTTATAAAGTTGGTAGTTTGGTGAAGGTTTCACTAATCAACGTTATCATGCATGAAATATAGCACTCGAGGCACCAACTGAGGACGGACTAAAAAGAAGCTAGACCACACTGCTCTGTCTGCTCGGTTTGTTTAATGCAGTTTTTAACTAGAGTTTAGTTTGCAAAATGTTCGGTAGCATCTCCTCATGTATCTCATTCGTTTGCATATCAACTTTTAATACACCTGAATTTGAGAATAGCCTGATTAATGGTATTGATCAACCTCACTGAAGAAAGCCATATGTTTCGAATATCGAGTTGATTATTTTTTATTTAAATCGCTGGAACGCACGATATTCCCTGCATATTTCCGTCCAAACCCTAGATACTATAACTTAATTAGCCATAGTATTAGTTACAGTATCAAGGTCCAAATCAGTATACAATTCATTGAATCCTTCAAAATTGGATTGCACCGTTATACAACCCGAGTCAACCTACATTCAAAGCTCTTGGAAAATCGACCCGCCAGAACCGCGTCGGGATGAAATTTCCCCGATTCGCCCTTATGGCTTCATTGGTTCGAGGGAGGTCTCTCCGTATCACTTTAAACTTCATAATCATTAACGCGACTTACAACAATCCCCTTAACATCCCCGAACGCCTTCCTCTGCCCCTTAATTAGTAATTGGGCCTTCGCTCGCAGCGGAATCTTTCCATTTAATTTATTCAGCGTGCATTGCCGTTAATTTGGGACCGAAGAGCGCGCGTGAAAAAATAAGCGGTCACACTCAAGCAAAATAACTAATGACGCTTGACAGGGTGCCAAAAATGCGGCGTCGTAAATCCCAGGAACTCTGCCGCGAGACGTTTGCATTCTGTTAAGTGAATTAAAAGATTATTTTGTCAAGATCTATTGCCAAGTTTGTCATGGGAGTTTTTTTTTCTGCCGTCCCCTTTGGGAAACTTTTGGGGCTTCGGAGTTATGCGGAAAATTTTGGTTTGCAAAAATTTTGTAATAGTTAATTTTGGTTAATCTTCACGACAAGCGTTGAAAACCTATGGAGTGCAAATGATTGTTGAAAACTTTCAGTTCACTTCAAGAAAATATGCGATCAATGATTTTTTATTGAAATTCAACAAAAAGCATTGTGTCATAAATCTTACAATGTATTATCATTTACAGATTTTATTCCTGTATACTCGTTGATCGTAGCGTGTCGACCAAATGAGCTGCATAACACAGAGTGAATGCCCTTTTTGGTTGTGGGGAGATGCGGCGCTAAATTCCCGGGCTTATATGTCAAAGGATACTTCTGACCAAAAAATCCCCTATTTGCATGCCTTTTGAAAGGAAGGGAGTGGTCAAAGAAAGAAATATTATATGGTTCGCGGGATCCTTTGCTTTTGAGGCTCCCGCCGCGCCGACGGAACCCTCGTCTTCTATTCGTCCGGTATCGAACTCTTACTCGCTCGTCCCATTTCATATTTTCAGGTCGCAAATATTTGAGGAGTATTTCATGTTTATGTATGAATGCGCTGACCCCTGAACACTACACAGGAATCGCCCGCGTTCCCGCGGCCTGGCGGTTTCCATTCAACTTTTGCCTTCTATTTCGGAGGTGGAATGGAAACTCGTTCTGCTTTGAGTGGTATTGGATGACAAATTGAAAATTTCATAGTAGGTGGATGCATTGAAAATGCGTGTAATGTGGACAATTGGCGAGGTAATCCATTAGAAATTCCTTCATTGCTTCAGGGCAGGGGTTCTTTGAAGGTATTTGCGTTCAGTTCAAAGAGGATAAGGTATCATATCGTCCGTCTCATGCCAAAACAACGAATGTGTGTACTAAAATAATAGGTTATCGCGGTTTTGGCATGGGACTGACGATATTATATGCAAAGCGAAGTTTTAAAAAGAGTATAATACTCTCAAAAACGAAGTCCTTAAGAGTGTATTCTTGTCTTTGGACCGAACACAAATATCTGTGATCGTTGTTTGAATTAGTGGTCATAGTCGCGATCTACACGTTTATTCTAAGGTGACAGATTGCAACAAAATAGGAAATATAAAACGTAATCCGTTTTTCCTGATTCTTCTCATGCTCCTGTCTGGCAAAAGGCATGATTTAGCGCATAGTGAATAAACAAGGGCTATGGGGCCGTTCCGCGTCTCTTTATGTACGGAATCGTCAACGATAAATTTCCGGGTGTAGGCCGCGCGAATCCCGCGAAGAAAAAGGATACATCCGGATTTACCCAGGAACGATGTGATATTTCTATAAAAGTGAACGAGCCGGGAGAGGGGGTGGGGGAGGGAGGGAGGATAACGGAGTCGTTGGTTATTAAAGAGCTGTGAGCATTTTATGAGGACGTTAAATCCTCAGGATTGTTTTGCTGCCGCAAAAATCTAAAATATCGGGGACGCCGGGGGCGATGCGTTGAAGAGATGTGAGAAAGAAAATTGCTGGGGAAAATTTCCGTTGGAAAATGAAATTTCAAGGGGACAGGCAGACTGCTGCGCGCAATAAAAAAGCGGGAACTCCTTAATTAATTTTGCATGTTTTTTTCTACTCGCCTAAACTTGATGCGGGTTGAAAGTTGAGGATACTCCTCAAAGGTGGATTTTTTTCCAACTTGGACGTAGCAGTTGGGGGTGTTTATTGGTGGGGGTCGGTGGTCTCATATTGCCTGGGTTATTTTCATTGGGCGCGTGGTAGGGGGAAACTAATATTTCAAGTTTCCGTTTTGCTGGGGTGATTTCGGAGAGTCACTCAACTTTGTCTATAACTGCTCGATAATCCGGGTCGGGGCGAAAGCGTGGCTTCGCCCTTTCGGAGTTCAGCCTTAAAATCAATAGCCTTTAGATATTCCTCCTGTGACTCGCCCGCGGCATATTTCAATTCGATAAAAAATTACTCGGCCGCGGCCGACGTCCGGGGACGTAGGAGGCAACAAGAAGAGAAAGCCTTTGGGCCGGACGTTTTAACGGACTTTTGGCCTCCGCAGCCCGGAATTTTATTCCGGGTAAGATCCGCGGAGGGGCAAAAACTTAAACTTTTGTCTCTGCGGACCAAGGGATTTTATCTTTCGGAGCGGGCTTCTTCCCCTTTTCTTTCTAACTGTATTAAAACGACAAGGTTATTTTTTGCGTTTTGGGTGAGCTCGCCTCCTCTTCCCAACTTGTTTAATGCTTTTCGTTTAGTTTATGAAGATTTTTTGAGAGTGCGCGCTGAAGATGTGCTCTATGCGGGGAATGTCGGACTATGGCCCCAATAACCTGATGTCAAACATAAAATGTTGCCCGCTCGAAATAATTTATATCCGAGCAGAAATAAGTGGGAGGATGTTGAGAATACAATCAGAAAATTTGACAGAATGCACCCAAATAATCATGGTTGCTCAAAATCACACGCTCACCGTACTTAAGTTAGATTTTACTCAGATACCATAATTCAAGGCATTTTGAACCAAACCAATGTGAATTGATGTAGTGCACTTGGACGGTGCGCGCGCATTACTTAGACGCTACTTGGGTCGTGTCAACAGTTCATTCAGGCCACTTGGACGTCCAAGTAATGCGCGCGCACCGTCCGAGTATACCAAGTATACTTGGATCGTGCCAACCAGCCTTTTACGAATGGTCTGTGGTCAATGAGTACTCGTTTTTATCTAGTGAGGGTTGTGACCTCTGCAATACGTGTATGTCTGCTTTTCGAAGACGTTTTTTCCTCGTACAGTTCGAGCCACACACGAGGGCGTAAATTACAGCAAAAGGAGAATGTAAATTTTATCGGCGCGTCTCTCTTTTTCCTCTGCCATTACTCTTCGCCCGTGGCTGGCGGCTGGCGGCGGAAAACACCCCGCGCGTTGGCCCTTTTCCGGCACTGGATCCAGCCACTACGTGACTTCCACGTTTTCTTCCCAACCAGAGGCGGCTCCAGGTATTGATTAAATTTGTCCCGAGTTAAACCGTTTATTCCCCCCCAAACCTAACGGGTTACTGCGACGCGGGTCGTCGGCCCGCGCCTCCACCGAAAACAATATTCCCTCCACCTTCACTATACACTTATTGCCGTCCATCGAACGCCCCATTAATCACTCACAGACGCGGAGCGTCATGTGCAATATGAGGGAATCAATATGCACCCCCGTAGGCCCTCCGGGAAGATTATTTAACAATTCCCCTCCCACCAGCAGCGCCGATCTAATCACGCTCGAGCTCGCCGCCTGAAGAGGTAATGACTAAACTCGCGGCTAATGCCGAACAAACAAATCGATACCTGTTGAAATGCGCGCGGATTTATTCCGGAATTGGGCGAATCGAATCCGCGTATTTCATTTTTATTGACTCCCCGCGTCCTGCAGCGCCGAAAACAAAAACACTAATTTACTGCGATCCGCCAGAAATAAATTACCCCTAATCACGCACCGTTACCAATAGCGCGCATACAATTAAATCGGGCCGATCCGAAAAACGCAGATTTACATCCGCAAACAGTTGTTAACCGGCCGTGTACCCGGGGCCTAATTTCATTATGACCGCGCCGTCCCATCCGAGCCCATCAAAAATACGTCACTCCGTGCGGCCATTGGAAACGAATTCGCCCTCCGAAAAATGTGATGAATCACAGCGTTCACAAATTCTGGCGTTTGCGGGTGCTTAATTGCCTGGGAGCCGCGTGCGGACGGGAAATTGCAATGTTGCAGGGAGACAGCGAAATGATTAACTTTTCCGTAGCTCCGTCTGCGTCCACACCGCCGTTATTCACTTTAAAAGCAGTTGCAGCATGCAGAAATGAGTAGGAGTCGACATTCCATTTTTAGCAATTTAATGTAAATATATGTCGTTGCTCATATGCTATGGGCCAGGTCGGCGTAATAAGGCTGCATCCCCCTAGTATTGCTCATTAACACTTTGACTGCCATGGGTGATGCACAAAACGCAAATGTCCATCTGTGAACCCATCAGGGGGAAGTCGTCAATCAAATTTTTTCGGTCCATTTTTTTAAACCATTTTGCACTGAACCTCATTCGAATTGAAGACATGGAAAAATAGCTTGTAGATTGTTTTCAATATTCAGCCATTTTCCAGAAACTACACAGTCGTATTGTAGGGCTAGGTGATTGTGGTTGTAGACATCTCAAATACTATTTTTCCCGATCCGTTTTGATTAAAGTCTCACCCTAAGACCACACCATTAACGGGACTGTATTAGGTGCCAAGTGAAATTTGCTGTGAATAAAAATTCAATCCAGGCTTCCACATTTAGGCTTAGAGAAAACCCAAAAGAGGAGAAAACCTCCACTCGCCCGCCATAAAATTCAATTGCAGCCCTCGTTAGGACTAGTTTACACGGCATAACTAGGTTATGTAACTTGGCTCCTTCGCTGAAACGTCCGCATCCCGCGTCACTTCTTGACCTAAATGGACCCTTAAACCCCGGAGAGGAATGTAATTTCCCTAAGGGATCCTTAGGGCGAAACAGGACTTTTTAATGGTTTTCCGTTCACCGGCCGGCCTCACGACGCACTTTGCGCCCTCTAAAAATGGGCATTTCCACCCACATTCGACGCAGGAAAAACGGTTAAGTAGTACTTAAGCGATACTACATAGTAAGTATTACACTCTTCAAAACGAAGTGTTTGTTTATTAAGTGGGTAGGTTCTTACTGTGAAACTGAATTGCCAGTTGATAAAAGAAAACAGGTATAATATTTATTGACAGCTGGACACAATACAGGACGACGTTTAATTCAGGAATTTTAATAAGAACCCATTCAAACCTAAGCATCTCAAAGACGATTCAGATCGAAAAAGCTTCGACCTTCAAGCGAGAAGATCGAAAAACATCGAATTCCACAAATGGTGGATGCGCCGGGAGAATAAATTAGGTCCCCAATTTCCTGCCACCATCAAAGTAAGCTCCGGATTTACTTTGATGTCAGTCAAATAAGCGGCCATAAACTAATGTGGTAATTAGGTGTCTACTGACGGAGCACAACCATAAAACCCCAGCACAAAGTGCCCAAACAGTCGAATTGTTCTGTAAGCCGTTACGAACAGCAGCAATAAAACAGTTCAGCACTGCTCTCGAAACTTATTTCGTTATGCAAACCCATTGTTATGCAACAACAGAAATAATCGCGATTTTTGATGCACAGCGCCGATTCCACTGGAAAAGAGCCACCTATATTCAGAATAAATTCGAGCCCTCATTATTGATCGGTTCGGAACAATTTACACTGGCAAAACAATGGTCAACATCTCTGTTATTTTTGTAAAGTTTCGGTATTCGCATATTCCGTTTTTTTTTTAATTTTTTTCGCACGAACAATACGCTTGTGATGCGAAGTGAAATTTTGATTCGGAATGTGGAAACGTTAATTCTGCCTCGCTGGAATACGTGTGCATTAATAATAACAAGTAGCCCGCCGCAGATAGCACCAAACCACCGGTGTCCATAAATAATACAGGAAAAGCTCCCTGCGAACGAAACGGTGAAAAAGCGCCAGGCCACAATTCCTAATTATTTTCCCAGGTGTAAACGGGCTTTCACGCGAACACCCTCAACCAGCAGCGATCGCACAGACATATATTATTGTGCCGCCTTCTGAACCCATGCACGGCCATTGTGTGCCCACATCGCCCTTGCAGGATGGATTCGAACATTTCCATCCTGACGTAGGCACTAATGATGCGTCGAGCGCACTTGATATTTCACTCTGTACACACTTTTCAACTTCCTTTCTAGCTGAATGAGTGATACAAAAGGGCGCACCCTCCACCTGCTTATATTACGGAGTAAGTAGAAAAGATACCTATGATTATGATGTGTTAAGTCTGTTTTGTTATTTAATTTTTCAAATTGTTAACGCGGAAAGTATTCATGAGCGCGAAATTAAATCTTTCATACTGACCACCTAAATCCGACGACTATTATCAAATTCACCATAGTTGGAATTCTGGTATAAGATACTAATAGGAAATATTAAAAAAATTGTGTAAACCCTTTGAAATTGTTCCCCAGTAAATTGTTACACTTGAATCAATTCGATTGTGCGTAGCTAGAAAGCGATTCCCAATGGTTTCCATAGCCATAGCGGCCAAATGATTCCTGTCTGTGGTTGGATTGCAGTTCACATCAGTCGTTCCTTTCATTCGCGACCCTAGATCTTCTAGTTCAAGGTGTGCTTTGAAGGTACTCAGTTTGTTCATACCTCCGGCTAACACGTCTGAAATTAATTTGCAATTGGCTGAAGATGCCATGACTGGAATTAACCTTTTGATGAAGAGAAATAACTCAAGTTCGGTCAAACACTGTGAGTGCCCAATCAAAGATTTACTCTGGATTTACATGTTCTCTGGTATGGTGTGATGTGGTGTGGTATGGAAAAGAATACTTGTTTTGGAACAAATCAGCAAAATAAATTGAAACCAGCCAACTCCCAAAGTATAGAATGTTTAATCAGGAAATACACAAAGCTTGTTTCACCCCAATTATCATTTGTATGTGGAGCAGGAATATTATAGTTCCCTGACCAAAAAAAAAATACCTATAATATGTTTCATTTGTATGTATATTACGCATATTATCCACACGTGCACGCATATACAACATTTCCATGGAAAAGCAAGCTTCCCGAACATTAGCGGAGCGCCAGTGTCGCTTTTATGAATGGCCGGAGAAATATCAAACAAAGGGGAGAAGCTCAGAGGAAATCGATGGTGCGGCGTTGGTCGTTTGCGGTGAAAAACGACTGTGTAATTCGTTGGATGTGCGTGTATGATAAGTTCGTTGGCTTCGGATTTAATTAGGGTCAAATGAGCGCTTTGATATTTGCAATTTCAATTTCAATTCTAATTCCAATTCTAATTCTAATTCCAATTCCAATTCTAGTGATTTCCTGATGCAGGTCGGTGGTCATTCAAGGAACACTGTAATTTACCGCAAGCCATTGTGATGCATAATAATGGAACATTCATTCTTTTTTTTCGTCGTTGCAAACTATTTGGTAGGTTTTAATTATTTTATTAAACGAAACAATTTCTTCAAAATGAGTAAAAAAACTATGGATATTGCAAATAGAACAATTTTGCAAAAAAATATACATATTACCTATATACTTATTTTTTGGCACCTTTAATTGTCAACCTCTTTTTTATTTCTATCCACAACCTTAACAACATTGTACACTATACGAGTAGGTAGTAAAATGGAATTTTCCCTGGGCTAGATTAATTTCAGGATATTAAAATTAGTATTCATTGTAAATTTGCTCGAGTCATGGGGCTTGAAGAACTGGCCGTGGCTTTGTTATTTTATAATATACATAAAATTACTACTAGGGTGCATAGCTTATTAAAAGTTACAGTGATAGGTCTTATTCTTATTATAATAGAGAATCGGGAGGAAGGTGTAGTTCGATACCTATGATTTGGTAAGAATAGCCATCGAAAAATTCCGAACCCACATTTATACGTAGTTTGGATCGCCCTGAGTTCATTTCTAGTGAGATCAAATCGCTAAAATGAACGGCTGATTTTTACCGGGTTTTATCAACATCAACATCATCGCAGCCTTCAAAACCAAGGTTTAAAGAGCACTTATTAATTTTAAATTAAGGAGTTGGATAGTTAGATCAAACAGTACCTACGAGCGAAGTCGGGATGCATGAAATTAATAATTCGTTTTGCAAATTGAATTTTCATGAGATGGCATGGTTTTGGGGAAGTTTTAAGTTTTGCGCTCGGCGACGAATAATATTGTTCGTCTCGAGGTCTGGCTTGTTTTTGAGAAAACAGTTAGGTATACGTCACTTGCAGTAATAACAAGTTGATTCAGATGTTCTGGGTATGCACGGGGTAAACTCAATATTGGCGACCAAGACGTTTCTCCAATATGTAATCTCAATTCGGGCGGGACATTCGAGCAGATAAATCGGGGGCCCGAGGTACGCGAGTTTAGATAAACAGATTTGAGAGTCGATACAGTCCCGAATCTTCGTCGGGCGGGTGGATGAAGGAGGCAGGGCCGGCTTCCAATATTGATATTGTCAACTTGAACGTGAAACAGGCCAGATTACTCCTGCAGAAAGCAATCACCAAACCCCCGTCGGAACGACCATGTGTGCGGAGGAGAAAAACAGAAACGGACCCCTAAATTAAGGTGGATCCTGTTTCGTCCGGCGTTGATGGGGGGATGAGAGGGCGATTCGGGACACCGGAGGATGTGCCGTTTCTTTTTCCACGGATCATTTGGGCCGTGCAGGGGGGGAAACTTCAGTTGCTTTTGGGGGGGAAACGGACTGGGGATGTAGGTGGTTGAGGCAATCTTCGCACGTGGTGTCGTCGGGGGTGAGGTGCCTTTTTAGCTTCCGCAAGATCAATTTGCGTATTCGTATATTTGTTGCGACGCGTGGTTCGTTTTAATTTGTGATCAAATTTGGACTTTGCTTGCTTTCACTTTAGTTATCGTGCCGAAATCATTAAGTTGGTTATCGAACATTTTTGTCCCATTCTTTAGTCCTCTTTTCATGAAAGGAAAAGTAAACAAACACAACATAACGACGATATGTTACAGAAAAAAATCGATCTGAAACACTGAATTGATGGTCGCTGGATCAATTATCACTTGAGAACGTCCAAGAATGTATTGACGAAAAAATAGTTGAAGATTAAACCACAGACGAATACTGTAGTGACTTTTTAACAATTACCTATATTTTCCTGGAGAGTTGTGGACTGTTTAATTAAAGGCGAATCGGGGAACGAACCCCTTGCTTGTATTTAATCAGACATCGCATAAAAGTCATGCCTTATGCTGTAAATGACAAGGTGATAGAGGATCTCTTTCCGACCTCCGGTCATGCTATAAAATTTATTCAATTACCAAGGTGCAATGGTGCACGGCCTTACACTGGGGCAATTGTTCAACTTGAAATGTAAATAGACGTCCTTAATAGGGGAATTACGTATTCATTTTGATGGTATCTGCAGGGCAGAGCCGTTGCAATGAGAGTTCAACGTGAATGGACGGACAGCGGTCAGATGGATCGTCGTCAGAAAATTGCGACGTGTTCGCATATGTCCATCGCGCGCGGAAGTCTTCTGCTAAACAAAGGAAAATCAACCTTATTTAGAGTGGCAGTCGTGTATTTATGTACATACCTTGGATGATTGTTATTTTACGGCTAGCATCCAGCTTTTATTAGCCGATATAAAAGTTTATTGATTCGGCGTGCTTTTTTCTTTTCAAAAGACTACTCCGCCAGTCCTTTGAGCAGAAGAAAAGCCCATCATCAGTTTTCTCTTACGTACAAAATTGGGTAGGAAGTTTTCAGTCATTCGTTTGCAAGGCAAAACTTAGATTCAAGTGTTCAGTCGTTTGTTCGCCAGAGGCAAAACTTAGATCAGTGCTTATGATTAGCTTCAATAACACTGCTTTTAAATGTGAATATTCACCTTCTATGGATATATCGATCAATATGGAGGTGATACATTGAATGGAATTGATGAAAATTATTTCGAACACGAGTAATCAATTTTGAGTTGCGATTAAGCTTGATATCATAAAGTAAATAAAAATTATAAAGCTTACTTTAAGCCGGGTCAATTTCAGGTCATCTCCGCAACGCACCGAACCAGCACCCTTGAAAATATCCAAAGTCCACTCACTCCCCCAAACAAACCGGCAAGTAAACAACCCCTAAAAAGCGACACGCGTCGAAGCACCCCCAAGAACTCGCCTACTGGCTTCGAGCGGGAGAAATTTCGATTCTCTCGAAAAACGCCAGCAATTGAATAATCGCGACCCGAAACGTGCACATAAACAAAATAGGAAGCCTGAGCGGATCCCAATGTCCAAGTGCAACGTTTTGACGGCGAATGTTCACCTCCTAGGTCCCGGGAAGCTCGAATTGCGCCTCGCACTATTAAAGAATGGACGTGCCTCTCGCATTCCGTCTGCGCATCCCGGGCTTGGGGGAAAAACGAACGCCGCGGGGACGTGCGCGTATTTTTAGTTCGGACGGCGCGCGTTCATCCCTTCTTAGCGCGAGATCGCACCCCTAACCGGTCTCTTTTCACCCTCTACCCCATCTGGCCTGTCTTTGCACGCGCCCGCGCGCTGCCAACCCCCTCGGAGCGGATCGGTTTTTGCGGAGGGCGCATGCACCTCCCCCCCTAGCCGTTTTAAATGAATGAATGGCATTTTTGCAAAGGTAAAAAATGCCCGCTGCTTAGTCCGCTTTATAAACACGGGAGAAATTTCGGAATAATGTAGAGGCGCAATTTAAAATGGCGGCGGTGGATGAATGTTGCTGGAATAAATCTGGACTTGCGGTCATTTCTTTGCGAGGATAAATCAGGACCATATCAGGACGCGTCTTAATTTAGCGGTGTTTTGGGGTGTTTTTGTCGCGAGCCATGAGCAGTCTTTTAACTACTTACAATACATTTAATTACCCCGTGGCGTGGGCTAATATACTGTAAGCCCAGTTTCTGATTATGATATGCATATCATTGTTATGTTTAATCAGAAACGTCCATGTACTAGTACACAAAGTAGTAAAAATTTCTATTTATGTCCTTACATATTAGAATAGATAAGGTTATGTTAGGTCAGGTTAGGTTAGGTTGAGCTAGGGTAGGTTAGGCCAGGTTAGGTTAGGCTATGTTAGGTTAGGTTAGATTAGGTTAGGTTAGGTTATCAACTACCGCCGATGCAAGTGATAAATTCATTCGACGTTTTAAAAATTAAATCACTTCCTGATCCTCAAAGTTTGAAAGTAGCAGTGCCACACAATTTCTGCGGAGCCACTCTCATCCAAATGGAAATTCATGCAGAACAATGCCGCCAACGTACGCAGCGCCCTCGCTCCTGTTGGCAACATCGCCTCTATTCCTCCTTTCCTCGTTCGCATTGTACTTTCAAACTTTAATACAAGCACTGATAAGGGAGCCGTTTTGTATTTACGTATGTTCGGTTATCGCAGCCTCCCGCCTCCACAGTCCCGCGTCTCCCCCATTTTTCCCGCCTCGCCCGCTCGATTCCTCGCAACCCCAAATCGCGCCTCTCATTGTGCGGGTGAATTTCGCAAATTAGATTTGACGTGCCGGTTTAAAAATAAGGGCCAGCCGACGCGAATGAAAGGAACGACGCGACGCCCCACAGACAAGGAGGCGTAAGCCCGTTTGGGGTAACCCGGGAATTTTCGCGGCGGTTTTGATATATCGAGGGTGAATATGTAATTTTTTATTCGGGAGAGCTAACTCCGTTCGGGCCCTGCAAGGGACCGACTCCCCAGGGGGCCGTAAATAATAATAAAGAATCAAGGGACGACCGTATCGCTTTTGCAACAACCATAACTAACTGGAAAATTAGGGAACCCCAACTTGCGGGAGACTGGCTGGAATCCAGAATTCCACTGATGCGATTTCGCATTTCAATATTTCCATTTCGGCCATTCTCGTACGCAGCGTGCGTGCGTTCCCGCATTTGGATCGCGTAACCCCCTGATTTTGAGAGTAACTGAGGTATAAAATTAGACTGGTAAACATTGAGTTTGTACTCGACTCAATTTAAATCCGTTATACGCGAGGGCCAGCAACCGAAAGAGAAATTTATGGTGGCATTTTGGAACTTTCGCTCTTAATTAATCCTGTGAAGTATTTTCGCTGTCGACTGCTGGAATTCCTCTTTGTTGCACTCTCGCGAAACGGATCGGTTTCAAGCGCCTGAAAAATTTACATTTTAAGAACTAATGGTAGACACAGTCGCATTCGCCCTCAACGCAATACCTCCGTCTGTTATTCTCCAACACCCCCTTCATTTACTTTTCAGTTCATCAAACCCATTCAGACTGGTACTTTCCCCCTAATCTTTTTACAACTTTCCATCTCCATATCCGACTGGCCATCCATTTTTATCAAACATTTCCAACTAGCAGAATCGTTCCCACCCTTAAAGGACCTCCGCTCCAATCGCCCCCGCAGAACGAAAAATCCCCCTAATTAACAGCGCCCAGCGAAAAAATTAAAGGCAAAAACCCGTAATTCAATTTTCCCCCTCGCAGCTGCGACCGCGCGCCACCCCCCAGCAAAGCCACTCAGAACGAACTACTCACTCTCTCAGGCGAAACCCTCGCGCCGTCTCGCTCACCCAGTCGATATTCCATTCCTATATACACGTCTAATATAATGCATGTGGAAAAAGCAAAGTCTTGCGCAAACAAAGCCCCCAGTCCCACGCAAGCCCACTCGCCCTTATCTAGCAAACCCTCCGGCATTCAAATGTGACTTCGGAACGGCCGCCCCAAAAATCGTGTTTACGCATAAACATCTTCTTCGGCCAGAAATGGGGCCGCCCTTCGTGGAGCACTCGGGGAAGGCATAAGGGCTATACATATATATAGGAAGGGTTTTTGCAAGCTTGCAAAACTCGGCGCGTTATCAGCGCGCGGCTAAATGGGCAGTACTAATCGTGACGTCACGGACAAAAGACCGAACATTAATAATGAATTATGGGGAGGAATGCCGAACTTTCGGGCCGTATCTTGAGGGCGCACTTAAAATTTTACCCCCGAACTTCGGGATGCGGGAAGATTGGGGAAAATTTATTTTCTATAAGGGACGAGCCATTTTCTCCTTCTTATAATCCGGCACATCTCGACTTCACATTGCCACAAGCACCTGTGAGATTCCCAAACTTTGCTGAGCACAGAAACATTGAAATCGGAAATCTGGGACTGGTAATTCAAGATAAGAAAATAACTGTTTTGTTCCTTCATTTGCTGTAAATTTTAATCGCAATTTGCTAATATTTCCCACTTGTCTAATTTTCAAGCATTTGAAATTATGTTAAAATTACATTTAAAACTTGGGATAACGAAACGTGCCATTTCACAGTAATAGTACAAGTAAACTAAGAAGAAACGCGCAAGTGGAATTTTGTTTATATTGCGCAAAGGGATCCACAATAACCGAACCAAAATAGCAACCTGCGTAGGAGTCCAGACAATGCCGTTTGTTTCACGTCCCAAAAACCGTAATCCACTTATCAATTTAACTCGCCTCATCTCGTGAAAATAAAAACAGCCACCACCAGTCCCATACTTACCAAAATGAAAGTCACGTAAAAAATATAAGCTCTCTATCGAATTAAAGCGAAGAAATTTAAGCAGCCATAAAAAGAAGCGAATAACCAACAATAAAAAAAATAACCCAACCAAATAGGCGTAAAGTTTATGTATATGAGATCGGGGTGCTTTGCACCACTGCATATTAATAAGGCAGTATCCGGTTACCTGCTGCTTTTGACGAGGGTATATTATTATCTGATTGTTCAGCTCTCCCTCTCACGACCCCCCAGCCGAGGCACCGAATGTATCACCATGAAATTCTTCTTTTCCCAAAGAGAAAGCTGCACTCCCATGCCTAAAATATACCATATTTCTAATTGAGATAAGCCCTCAACGATAAGATCGCCACCGCCATTACACGAACCCCCCCATGCATACGAAACAAAATCCATTACATAATTACTCAATTCCACAGCTCTGAAATCCCAGCTTACTTTTATTCATACCCCGAACGGAGCGGACCATCAAGATCAATCACCTCCACGCGGGCTTCATGAAACTACAATAAGGGATCCTCGAACCCCAGTCCAAAAAACAACCGGAAAAATAATTCAATTCCCACCAATATAATCCAGCCATATGGAACCGTTCATCTTTATTACACACCGAAGAATCGGCCATTAATCAAAATCGCCTGTCATCGTTTAATGCATTATAAGACCACAAATAAAGCGCCCACCATTAATATCTATTACTGTTTTAATTATTCCACAGTCCGCCCACCCTACCATCCCCCGCCCAGTTTCACATTTAACCTCTACGTAATTGAACCCATTCGACTTTGCATGACGAACTTTCATCATGAAAACTCGCACGAAAATATTCGTTCAAATATTCCAGCTCATCCTTGTTGGTATTCACGCGGTGGCATCCTCTGAACTCTTCCTCATCTTAGGATTCTCCTTGAGGGTATCCCATTTGTATATTTCAGGCAGGCATTGGTATTCAACCGGAATACGGCTTTGGGGATTTAAACATTAACAACTTTTCATTCAGTGCTTAGGTAGCTGCTGAATTTCGCTACAAGTTTCGATGGAATCGCTTCAACTACTTGCGACATTCTCCATAAATTCATTTAGAGAAACTTCATTCTCCACTCTTTGGTTTCCCGAAAATATGTTAGGTACTTTTATACTCTTTCGATCGAGTTGTAGTTCTTCTCGACAAATTTCAATAAGTGAATGATTCAAATCAATTATTTTTATTCAGTGAATTATTTTATTCTACTAACAACATAACATAACGCATGAAAAATAACTTCTACTATGCTATACTATTCACTGGCTGACGTTTTTAATTTTCATTATATTTCAAACCAAATATCTCGCTAGTTCAGTAAACAAGTATGTAAGTAAATAAGTAAGTACTTACCTACCTATCTAATCTAAGAACCTTATTTCAAATATTGAAAATTTCTCAGAGTTAGTTCTTTTACCTAGTGCCCTCTGACAAAATGTATCCCCAGTGAAAAATCCATAACTCCAGTTGTATTTCTGCTGTCTACAGTTAATTTTATCACATTCTCGGAACGATCCAATGGTTGGCGCTCGCGAGTTGTCTCTATTGAAGAAGCGATGGCAGCACCATGATTATTTAAAACTTTGCAACGCGCCTTGTTGAATCAAATGAATATCTGAGCAAGCAAACACCCATTTGCATATATGACAGGAGATCGATAAAATGCGTATCAAGATAACGAGTACGAAATATAAAAAAAAACTTTATTGATGCCACGAATGAAGGCAAATAATAAATTATGTAAACGGTTCGATGGAAAACCTAGTTCATATTCCATCTAATGTATACAAAATATGTGTTTTGCTCCTCTATAGAGACTTTAGATGGTTACGATATTGGGTATTCGTAATCACTAGGCGCAATATTTGGATTATTATTATCAATATTAATAGGACGTATTAAAGTGCTGGGACAAACAAAATTGTCCAATTTATCCAAAACTATGAGTTCCCTTGGTTCGCTAATAGAATTTGCACCTCCAGGACAAGTTGGTTTTTTAGTGTTCTCGCATTTTTGAATCAATTGCGGATCTTTACTAGCGTACAAGAAATAATATGGTGTAATCGAGTGGCTGCAAAGATCTGAAAAATGACGCTAAATTATCTATTAAATATGAAAATATTCACTAGAGTAAGATTCACGTTCAAACACAAATCCTGATGAGGCCAAATATATTAACTACTATTATTTATTCTCTGCAATAACTTAAAGTTTCGTTTGAATATCACACAAGCGCTCATTTCAGCACCTATATGATTTTCATCAATACACTGTATTCTCATTACAAGAATTCACCCACCTCCAGATTTTTGTCCACCGAAGGAATAAGATGCACTTTCATTGCAATTCAATTGAGCTATGTTCAAAATTTGGCAGATTGGTTGAACTCTTACTCCTGCGTTCACATAATAAGTGTTCTCCGGTAGAATATCTTGGAATAGCATTCCATAACCACCTGGATTAGAGTAAACTACGATTACCTCCTTTGATAGAAACACAACGCTTCCATTCATACGAGAAGGTTCAAATGCAAACACTTGGGAAATATTTCTTAATTTCTTCGATGCGAAATATTGCGTGACTTTCGAAGCCACGTGACAGCCTAGGTCATGAGCGAAGATTTCGGTATAGGTGGAAATGTCTTGTACGAAGGATGAGATAAATTCCGCAATTTCAATACCTGCAACATAAGAAATAATGGATCAACGTATAAGTATAATCTAACATCTCGTTCGTTATACCCGCCGCATATACACCACTCGCTACGTCATCGTAAGGGATTGAACTGTCCGTCCAATCTACTGTTAATACACACTTAGGAAAATCGCGGTAGCATTTTCCGAAATCCGTAATCCATTTGCTATTACTATCAAAACCTTGTCCATATCCATGAATATATAATTGCAGAACGGTGCAAGAATATGGAACTTCCATCACATTAACGACACTGTGCGTATCACCTCTGTTTTTCCAATACCAAAATTTTACACCATCTTTCATTTGTATCGAGACTGGAAAAACGTTTGAGCAATTGAATGATCTGAATATTTGCTACTAAGGGGTCAATGTAAGAACTGATAATTGTTATAAATCTGATATACCTGTGAGTAGAGCGATTGTGACTGCCTTTATAATAAAATCCATGGCAGTGTGTATCACCTTTCTAATACATAAGTTCGCAATACAATCAAACTAATGTATATCCAAGCTTCCCGAAAACTCGAGGCAATTGGATTGAACCTGAGAAGTCATTTACAATTAGATTCACCCTTAGAGTTTGGTCATTTATATAGTAGGTGTGTTATTGGATCCCATTATTCCACTAACACTTATGACCAATTTGATTAAATATAATTGGCAATTTCATATTAAATTTGGGATGCTTCTTAATCTGTAATCTTTATGGGCATACATTTTGTTGTAGGTATGATTTTATTTCCAATCCGTTTTGGCAGTGGAAACATTTTAGCTCAAATTTTAACTATTTAAAACGAAAATTTAACACGTATTCGTGGAATATTTCTTCGGGGAAGTGAGTAACCAGTATTCGAAATTTTCCATTCCTAATTACCACTGCTGAGGAATTTAGATATGATGATTTAGTCAAAGTTCAATATAAATTAGTAGTAACATGAGCACTAATATAATAATTTTATTTGCAGGAACAATATCAGTAGTATCAGCACTATATTGCAAAAATTTATTTGTATTGGGTTGATTTACTGAAATATTTTTTTATGGAAATCAATAATTCCTATAATCCCAATAATGATGAATATTCGTTTCTATAGTTAATAAATTTTTTTACACTGCACTGGTTTAAATGGTAAAATGGTGCACCTTTTTCAATTTTCTACTTACAAAAATAAACTCTACGGATGCCTTGACTTATGGTAATTTGATACCACAAGTTGTGATGCGAATTAGCAATCGTCATTGTTTGTATGCTTTTTAAATGTACGCACAGAATAAAAATCTCCTCATTGCAAAATAATTATTTAACGATTCTCACTCTCTCAACTCCATTAGCTAGCCGGAGCGTGGAGAGGCTTCTGTGGGAGTTGGGTAGTTGGGTAGAACTGAAGGAATCCCCTACTACCCAAGACACCTGCGTCTAGTACCTTGCTATTATAGTAAGGCACGACATTTAGGTGAAATCGTTCAACTAAGGCCTAATATCGAGTACGTGGCTAGTGAAGTTTGTGACAGATCATTAAGTGAAACACATAATTATTCTCCATAGGAGAATTTTCGATATTATTTGCTCCTGGTTTACCGAGTGATTGGATTTTACTTGGTGGTTGATTCAAGTACCAGCTGCCCCAATTTGTGATAATCGTAAGTAACAATAATACAAAATATTTAATTACTTGCTAATTCCCAAATCTTTTTTAATATTCGAATAAAGTACTACCTCTGTGAATGGATGATTATCAAATTTGTCTATTGAATTCCTATCAAATAAAAATAATTTTTATCTTTCATAAAGATAAAATAAAACTTTGTTTGAAGAATAGAACAATATGCTCCTTTAAAACTTCATTTTGTCCAGTGTAATAAATTCTCCGGACTCTTCAACGACTTCGCTTTGAAGAGTATAACAATAAAAAGTTGTCGTTTCTCTTAATTTTATATTCAGGTCCACAATTCGTGTTGCAATAAATCAATATTAAAACACTCCTCTTACGTGAACTTCCTACAGGAAATATTTCGATCTCTCATGGATTCGTGCCAATAATTTTTTGGAATTTCGTATTTCAGCCAACCCTTCAATTTAAAGTAAAACCAACTTTCCTCTAATTGCCTGGGATTAATGTCGGTCGGTCTCACTAACTATAATTAGTGTGGTTATAACTCGATAACTTTTTACGCGTGCACAGTTTGAAGAGTGCATAGGAAACATTTTTATGCAATTTTAATTGCATCGTTACAACACATTCACATAGAAAGTGCAAATATAATCGTATCGAGTCAATAGGCTGAACACACATGGTGCTTCTAAATTTTCTATTTTCTTAAAATCAAATCGCACCCTAGCCGACTGTGACACAATCTTTTTCAGTCAAAACTTTAAAATTATGTCATTGGTGTCCACGTGTTGTGGAAGAAAGAATGGGCAGATCTTATTCTTAGCAATAACCCAACAAAAACCACTTTCTAATGCGAACCTGAAGACCAATTAGGCGATCCTTCCACAAACAGCCATCCGTAAACTTTGCCTGGAGCGCATTAAGTTCAAGGCACACACTGTACTCTTTATTGTGCGGAGTAATGACTTACTAAACCCAAAACAATTTTAATTGCAAGCCATTATCCAATTTTCACCTGAATATTTGCATTCTTGCAAGCATTGTCTTGCTCGATTGTTAATTCCGTCCTTGGCGCCCTAACGGAGTGACTTGCTTCCTCTTCGTCGCAGCTACACTCTCCGTAGCGAAATTTTTGCTGTGTTTACGAAAAAGGTACGATGTACTTGAACTCGATGATGGGATCTCCTCAACTTTCTAATTTGCATGAAAGAAAAACGATTGCTAAGAGAGGCATCTCACATCGTCGATAAAGGTCATAAAGGGATTGCGAAATTCCTATGTTAAATTGCGAAGGAATAATTTATGGCGGCATTATCAGCAATCAGGCAAATCTTCACAGAATTGTCGAATTTATTATTATTAAGGTACTTAATTTTCTCATATTGCAATAATTTTCTCCTCTAGACTGAAATCTAATTTTGCTGTATTGATTGGAATTTTCTAATTAGTCACGAGACGATGCTCAATCTAGTGTAGCAAGTATATGTACTGCGTCTGCGCGAATAGAATGTGGTTTCAGCAACCAGTAATGTAATGTGCCGTTTTAAAATACTTAATTTTTTGTACAAAACTACACACGCTATTTAAAAAAATGGGATTTTTGAGTTATAAAAATTAGCTGAATAATTAAATGGATGAGCATTATGAGTATTTTTGATGTCTATTCTCGTCACATCCAGGGCGTGTAATGAAATTGAGGAAATCTCTTCCCCAATGTCAAAACTCCCATTATGAGGTTACGATGCGTTTGCTGATGTTTTCATTACGGATTTATTGCTGTAAACAGGAATACAATTGAGTGCGAATATGCTAAATGCGAATTTCAACAGCAATAAAAGAGTATTCTCCTTGCATTTAAACTCGCATACTTCACACGAAGGTGGAACTGCGGTTAAAACACACAGCACTCTTACGTTATGCTCTAATGCGTCATTAACTTGATTTCCTTGTGGAAGTTGCATCTTTTTGCACATCAGAATCAGGAGAACCAATGCTATTACTACTACTTTCTGCGCAGGATATCTGTTATTTCAATTACAGATGTAAACAATATTCAATGTTTTTCCGTTCACCAAACACATCGTATATGTTACGAATTTATTTCTGGATTATCCTGCATGGGGGGTTCTTACCCAGAAAAAAAATCCGTTTTGAACCACATATAACTGTAATAACAGAGCTATAATGAGATTCAATGTCTCTGAATAATATTATTATTTTATCTGAACTATTGCAACGAAATGACGAAGATGACTCAACCATACTTCAATAAGTCATTTAGTTGTTTTTGGTTTGTCAAGAAAGAAGCACTCTAAGATTAGCATTCATTTACGGTTGACCATAATTACCTGACCTCCAACGCATTCCTAACCTAAAGAACACAATAAAACCACTGGTAGAATGCAGAATAAATCCCCTATAGCTTTCGCGATGTCATCAATTTAGGGATAGGGACCCAAATGATTCCTTTGCCTAAAATCCCGTTTCTGAGAGGGCAGCGATTGGTTTTTTAAATAGTGATTAATTCGTATGTCTTGCTATTTTTATTTATTTTTTTCCCACTTTCTGTCAATAAATAATCAACTAATTAAATTGAGAGAAATGGGGTATAATGACCAATAAAAATCAGGAAAAGCTCAGTTTTTTGTCGATAAGATCATAGCAACCATTAAGAGTAAATATTAATCATTGTGACATTGTGTTGTCAAAAATTGAGCAGCACTAAGTATAATCGCCGGTAAAATAGAAATTTATTTTGTCTTAAGCTGGATGACATACTCCACTGTAATATTATAAGTAAAGTTGGAATAGCTTTACATAATTTGACTTTACTCTAGTTCAGTTTCCTGATTTCTAAAGGTAATTTCACTCAATATCAATTGTTTAATCCATATCCAAATAAAATATCAAATTCCTGGCTAAAAAATCTAAGGCAATCAAGTTTTGTCAATGTTATTGAATATTATCCTCGCAATCTCATATTTGTTGATATGCAATTGAGTATTTATATTAGAAAATTATACTTACTCCATGACTGTACACATCCTTTATGAGTGAAGTATTAAAATGGGAGGAATGTAGAGAAATCATTTAGTTCGTATAATACCTATAATGAGAATATCCAATCAATATTTAACAGTTCATTTATTTCGGGCCAAGATATCCAAGAATGTCATAATAAATAAAATTCTGAAACAAACTTGTTTATTTATTCATAACTTCATATTTACTGTGATGGTTATTCAGTACTACGTTGCTCAATCACTGCATACAATGGAACAAAAAAATTATTCACGAATAATTTATCAATGCACACGAATTTTGTAATCCATCGTTCACAGCAGTTTTCTCGTCCGAGCCTTTAGGGATAGATATGGCCTACTTACTCCCACTTATCTTATAGGAGTCTACTGAGAAAATAATTACGTGTAAATGTAGAATATTTGTCGCACATTAACTGGACATACATAAAATATTCAGTATGAACACAATTCAACTATCTTATTTTTTCCAGAAAAATGTCTAATTCGACAAGCGTATCTTCTCTAGTCGATTATTATACTCATTTTATGGAAACAAAAAGTGGTAAGTAGTAATACTAGCAATTTTACTTTTTAGAAACATATATTATAGTGTATATAACATACCAGGTGTCCCAACACTTACGTCCTACCCCATAAACTAATTTTGTAAAAGCAGCCAGTTCATACTGTTATTGCTGTTCTGATAAATTAACAATTGTTACGACGTTGCCAATTTAAAGGAAATTGTTATAATAATCGAATTTCAATTGCAATAATAACCGCATTGAAGATAATCAAAGTGTACATACTTATTAGAAATTATTGCGGCATATAATGGTTTGGAACCATCCTACATAGCGTTACTAAAACCACAATACCATCGACTAAAGGTTGTTTAACCACATGTAGAGAAATTATTGTCATGAATAAGTCTGGGATTTTCATTGGGTTTTAGTTCAGAAATAGATCGATTGATTGTTAAATTGTTTAACAATACACGTGTAGTATCTACGTATGACGAGGAATCTCAAAAACAAATGCTAATTAAATTCGAAATAACAACTTTATTTCTAGAGCACCTAATATTTTTTAAATGTCAGCTATTTTTCACTTATTTACGATTATAGATTTTTCTGATATGGTTTGTTATAATAGTAGAAACACCCTCGAATCAAACAGAACCTTTTTTCCACTTTGCAGATCCCAGGACTTCAGATTGGCTCTTGATGAGTTCTCCAGGGCCACTCCTTACAATTTTAGTTACCTATCTTTACTTTTGCATTTCAGCTGGCCCTAGATATATGAAGGACAGAAAACCTTATGAATTGAAAAATGTTATAGTCCTCTATAACGCTGTGCAAGTTGCGCTCAGCATATTCTTAGTACATGAGGTACAACTTATTAACAATATTATCAATTCAACATAATTGTATCTATTAAATTATATATATTTTTTTTAGGGCCTTCAGGGTGGTTGGTTGGGTAACTATAGCTTCGCTTGCCAACCTGTTGAATTTACAGATGATCCAAGAGCATTGAGGGTGAAAATGTAGTTTTCCCTTTTGCTCCCACCGAACTAAATCGATACTGTTGTAGATGGCTTCAGCTGTTTGGTGGTACTTTTTCTGCAAATTGACGGAATTGCTTGACACTGTCTTCTTCACCCTTCGGAAGAAACAGAATCAAGTTTCATTCCTCCATTTGTATCACCACACCATGATGCCCATTTGTGGGTGGATAGGCTCCAAGTTCCTGCCAGGAGGACACGGAACTTTACTTGGAGTCATTAACTCCTTCATTCATGTTTTTATGTATTCTTACTACCTCATGGCTTCGCTTGGACCTCAATACCAGAAGTATTTATGGTGGAAAAAATACCTAACTCTCATGCAACTGGTATTATGAACAATGCCCGTGATTAATTATTTTTAAATGTGTGGTTTTCAGATCCAATTTGTCATTGTATGCATTCACAACTTCCAAATGCTCTTCCGCCAATGCGACTATCCCAAATTTATTGCAGCACTCCTAGGAGTCCAAGCTGTGTACTTCATGTATCTTTTTGGAATATTTTACAAAAAACAGTACTTGAATAAGTCCAAAATCAACAACAATGATTCTCGCAGTAGTGATACAAAATTGAAAAGTACTTAACTAATTTTTATTAGTTTTTCTTTCATAAAGGTACCTAATCAAATGTTAACATCTAATCTTGTAAATAGACATACGTATTATCAAGTTTTGTTACACTCCGCAATGCAAAGTCTACCCAAATAAATTATAAATAATTTAAGACTGAAATTTTCTATACACGCAACCAACCTTACATTTTGCATACTCGCCAGAAAATTGCCCAGTCATGAGAAGTTCTTTGGACGTTGAATGAGAAATATACTTCTCATTCAACGCCCATGGATTATGCTTCTTGAAATCCAATGATATCTAGAATTCATATTCGAAATCTTAATGCAATTGACTACAGATTCTGCCCAAAAATGAGTATTCACATTTTTAAGAAATATGAACAAGAGGTATCCGATTAAAGTTCATTGCCACTTCTGAACATTGCTTTGCATTTCCTAGGTCGTCATTCCGAAAAATGAACCATAGGACTTGTATTTTGATGACAGCCTCAACAATGGACAATTCAATATCCACATTAATTCTAAGTACTAACAATGACCGGAGAATTCATTGGTACTAACTACAAGACGCAAAACTTTCTAATGCACACCTCTGTTGACCTAGTGGTCCCAAAGCCAAGGTTAAATCGTCTAAAATCTATTTGCCGAGGATATATTTTAATAACAAGTTCCATTGCCAAGGTGGGCGCAGAGGCGGCTTTAGTCGAGTACCCCAAGACGAATGCACATTCTCTTCTCCGTTTCAACTTCGATCCGCTCCTGAAAATTTCACGTTGCAAGTGAAAATAAGTGTGTTAGTGTCACGGATGATATGATGGGAGATGATTTCTTGCTTCTCGTTTTGGCATAATGGGGATTTTTTTAAACTCCTTTGGATGGAGTGCCATTGGAAATTCGCTTCAGTTACTGTGGATATTCGAAGAGTGAAATACGAAGAAATTCGCAAACCATCTGTTGCACTTTAATTGAACGAAAAGCACGATCTAGCCTAGCATAAATCTCGTATATCGAATTGGACACTGTTTACTATCCCCAAATTAAACTTCGAACCAGGAATTATACATTAATTTGCATGCTGATTCATTTTATCCATTGTTACCTATCAAGTCAGCACTTTTAGTAAACCCATTGTCCTAGAATGTAGGGAGTTTTCGCCTCGTAGCAAATAAGTTAGACAGTTCCAGGTTTTTGGCTTCATTGACCACAGCAGATCGCCAAAATGGCTTTGGTCCTGAAGAAGTTCATCACATTCTATTTAGAGCATGAAGGTAATGATTGCGTTTACTCCTCGAAATATGTTATTATTTTGGGTGTTTCAGATGAGAGGGTGGCTGATTGGTTGTTGATGAGCAATCCACTTCCAGTACTGACCCTTATCGGTATTTATTTGTACTTTGTTTTGCATGCCGGACCAAAATTCATGGAGAAGAGGCAACCGTATTCTTTAGAAAGGCTCATGATTGTGTATAATGCTATACAAATATATTGCTCCATGTACTTTATTATTACGGTTAGTATTTACGAACCATTCTATAGTTTATGTTGATAAGAAATGAGTAGTATCAAGACTCTTGAGTGATGATTTAGAAATAACTGACGATTCTATGATTCAGTTGTTATTCAAAGTGTGGGTGCTCATATTATTGCAGGGAATACCAACAATTTTCAATCAATATAGTTGGAGATGTGAGCCAGTTGATAAGAAAAGCCCACATGGATTGTTTGTGGCCACCATGGTTTGGAAATACTTCATGATCAAAGTTGTCGACTTACTAGACACCGTAAGACAATCTATAAAAAATCACTTTCAGCTTGCGAACTCAGCATATTTTAGGTGTTTTTCGTGTTGAGGAAAAAGAATAACCAAATTACTTTCCTCCACGTCTATCACCATGCTGGAATGGTGGCTTTAGGATGGGCCGGGACAAAATTTGTTCCAGGAGGCCAGAGCGTTTATATGGGCTATGTGAATTGCATAGTGCACGCTTTCATGTATTTCTACTATTTGTTAACCGCGTGGGACAAATCATTCAAGAAGAGCATATGGTTCAAGAGGAGAATCACAGAAATGCAGATTGTAAGTTGGTTTGAGTTGATTAGACCAATACATGCATGTTCTTTTAACCAAACCTTTTTACTATAGTTAAAATGACAAAAAAGGTTTAATTTTATTAATTTTTCTAGGTGCAGTTCGCTCTTCTGCTGATCTGCTACACTCAAATTCTTTTCGTTCCTGGTTGCACTTATCCGAAATTCGTATCGTTGATATTCATTCCTCAAAACATATTCATGTTCATACTCTTTGGAGATTTCTACATTAAAACGTACATCATAGCCAAGAAGAAACATCTGAAGGGAAAGAAACAGATTTCGGGAAATAAGGAATCTTGAAGAATAAATTATGTTTAGATATTAGCGCAAGCATTAAATATATGTGTCGATTTTACATAGTAATTTATTCCGAATCAAATGTGTTTTGTACATGTTCCTTCAAAGGAAAATTATATAGATAGAAAAACGGACTGGGGACCTTGGAATTTCAGTGTCTTCATTCTTCAGAAATATTTGTTCTGGCAAATAGATCGAATATTCAAAAGATTATCCTAATCCAAATGTCAGAGAATGATCATTAAAAAACAGACCTAAATAACAAATACGGTATAGCAAAACTATAATTTATCACATTCCATTTAACTAGTACTACAAATAAATTCAGTTATTTTTTAGTTCCTTCTTCTTCTTGTAGGCAGAATAGTAGAATTCTCCGAACATAATTTGCATGAAGAAGTTCTGCGGCCAAAGAGCTATACAGTACCATTTTGGGAACGTACATCCACTCGTTATCATAGGTCCCATATAGGGAAAAAGAAGAGTTACGAATTGGATCTGTAAAAAATTGTATATTAAGTAACATCTTAAAGCTAATGAAAATTTTAAATTGTACTTTTATATTTAAATGTATTAAAATATGTAAGTATGATTAAACTCACCAATTGAATCCTTGTCAAATAAGGTTTCAATTTGGCCAGAGTTCTGTTGTTCTTCAGAATCAAAGCAAAGAGGTAATAAGTATACATGATGACATGAACTAGAGAGTTAACCCAAGTGATGTAGAAGCTGGTACCACCAGCTACAAATTTCGTGGTGATCCACGTCATTATGACCATGAAAGAGTGATGATAAACATGGAGGAAAGTCACTTGAGACTGCTTCTTCCTCATTATGAAGAAGACAGTGTCTAAGAGGTCCACCACTTTTAGCATACTATAAAACCATTGCAGGCGGGCTACTAATACAGCTTTAGGGGTGAGCGAGTAGTCAACTGGGGCGCACTGCCACCTGTACTCTAACAAAATATATCTCCATCCATAAATCACTATGTATAAGCACGCCACTACTTGTGCCACATTGAAGATCACAAGTGTGGTGTCTAAATTGAAGGCGTTCCTGTTCTTCATGAATTTCGGGCCAAAATCCAAGACGAAGTACAAGTATAGGCATGTTATGACGAGTGGCAGCCATGGGGTTTTCATCAAAAGCCAGTTGTCAACTCTTGGGTCTTTTGGAAATAATAATTATGCTTAATACACAATGACTGATCTTTTATAGACTGAAAAAGTGGAAATCTCCCAGGGTTCATTAATGTTGCATAAAAGGTGAAATATGGGTATTTTAAATTAATACTTTAGATTTTCTTGTCATTACAGTATTGACTTAACAAAACGAGTCAAATTTATGTCACGCCTCTCCTTGTTTTAGTTTCTGCTCTTCCTTTGGGAAAAATGTTTGAAATTCAAAATTATGGTGAAATTGAGTTTTAATGGTCAAAGAAATACAAATTTCAATCCCTCTTTCTTACTTTACTATGTTAATGTTATCGTACTAATTTTACCCAAAAGTTTATGTATTTACAAAAATTAACAAGTTTTTACCTGCGAAATCCTCCATTACATGGTTGTAAGCATTGAATAGGGTCTTCAGGACCAGAGCCATGATGGGAATCAAGTATCACTAACTCTGATTGTGGTAGCTCTGGATGTACACTCTTTATAGCAGCCAAATTAGCAAACATTTGATACATTATGTCAAGGTTAGATGGACCTCATTAGTCCGAAACAATAGGAGGATATTGGGAATCGTTTGCATGGAGTTACATCACTGCTTCTTATTTCGTTTGTGCCCCGATTGTTTTTCGGATTTTTGTAGCATAGCAATTCTACATACTGGATAGAACAACTTTAGATGAATGGAGTTATGAGTGTTGGTGAAAAAGCTTTGGAATGCAGATCTGTAGGTACCAACTTTTAAATTTATATTGGCTAGAATTATATAAGATTGACAAGGTAGTTATCCAAAATAACACGTTTATCGTGTAGTTTAGAAAACATTACATTCAATGAAAACAAATTTTCTTCATAAATTTCGAGAAAAATTAAATAAAAAATTTAAAAAACAATTAAAAATTATTATATCATTCATATTGATGAATTATCTTGGTTCCTCACAGTACAAATTCTGCTTGAATGGAATATTTTGCGCGGGTGCTAAGCGGGGGTTAAACGGTGAATTTTATGATGTCCAATTTATCGGCTTTCTAACCACTTTTTCTGTTGCTGCCTCTTAGCCACACCGCCGCGGAGATTCCGTGGAGAGGGAACAGAAAATGGTAAATGCTGTACCGCAGAAACCATTCCAATCAGTATCTGACCCAATAACCTCGAAACACTCGATACATTCTCAAGGGTCAGACTGAAAATATGTGGAGAGTGCTCTTTTTGATCGACAAGAAATTGCAGTTGCACGTCTGTGGATTTACTTTCATTGACAGAATTTTCTTGAAGAAGACAAAAATATTAGTAGGTATCATTGCGTGGGTTAATGTCCTATTCGGAAACCTATATATTTCAGCGAACGACGAAGAAACGTGCGAGAAACTTTATGGCCACTAACTATTTTATTACTGTTGGTAATGATAGTTAATAATTATAGTTAAAACCCAAGAATACAAGGGTACTTTCTTCTCCTTAAAGCAGGTTACAATGTTAATGCAACGTGTTACCCATAGCCCATGGCTACATATACAGTTACCATTCAGGATCAGGAAAGTGAGAATCAATGTGAGGTTGAGGCTTAAAATTTGGTCGGTACGACAGGTTGAAGCAGCTTTTTTTTTTGTTGAGCCATCAAAATAGAACGAACTTTTTCCTCTCTTATTGGTGCCAAGTCATGAAGAAATTGGTGTCTAGTGTGCGATCAAAGTTTTTGTGGTTATTTTTTTCCTGAAGGAATTCCATAGCATCATATCCTGGGACGTTTCACGCTGAATAGTTTCAAACGCAAATATCGCCTTTTAGAGAACAACTCGCTAGGAGAAATTCTTCGCTACAGTTTCTTAGTCCAATCACACGTATTCCATGGAAAGTGTATTTTGCACGCAAGAATGCAAAGGTAAATAATCTGTAGTATTCAATCGAAAGTGCACACCATAATGATATTTCGTATCTTCCTGTGGAAATCATTTCAGTAAACTGAAAATGGGCATTTGAAGATGAAACTCAATGCACGAATTATGTTAAGGTCCAATGTTACAATAATACAAATATTGTCTAATCATTAACAGAAAGCAAGGTTACCATCAGTGTGATAATTTAGCAAAATCGCACGCTTTTAGTTGTTATTCGCGATTTAACGGAAGATAGAGAGTTAATAGAAAAAATTTGGCTCAAATAGTTGATGCGCAAAAAAAGTCAGTTGTGGCACGCCTGAATTATCGACATAAAATTCGGAGAGCTAATACTCCTCTCGAAATGATCCCCCGATATGTGTTACAAATCACTGTTCCGTGTGGTTCTAAGTGGACCAAAGTTTTACTTTTGAATGCCAGTGAAAAGAAGTGCCTAATTAATTACGATCTCCCGATAGACAAGACACCTTTCAGGGTTTACAAGTGAGAATTTTTTAGAATTTTCCACTTCGACATCAACTTTACAACCAGAAAACCGGAACAAATGAAGTTTGGGAGAAAACAAATTTGGAATCTGATCAGAGCTATTGCTAACAAATGAATCAGGAATAACTCTAATTTTCTCACTATAAAATTCTCAACTGTTGTAAAATCACAGTTCCAACGAATGGCTCATCAGCATGATTTCCTAACATCATAAAAGCTGCTATAAAAATTAATTTACAAATCAAGAACACCTGTTGATAGGGCTCTTTTGTATCAAACGTCTATGCGTCGATTAGCATAATAAATAATAGGGGATTCCGATGTAAATTTGATAGTAGTAGTGAGCCCATTAGGCGGAAAATACATTTACATAAAACGCAAAGGATCAGCTAACTTTATAGGTCCACTTTCGTTCATATGTACCCAGCATGCAGTACTCCCGAATCGAGTTCAATGTTGGAGTATCCTGTATGAATGAAGAAAGTGGGGATTTTCGGTCATCTCCTACCTCATCCGTTTAGGCGGAAAAAAGTTCCCTCGATCTCAAACTCACAACTTGTAGCAGTGAAAGGGGAAACTCTCAAATTGCCATAGTAATATTTGTGCTGACTCCCGTATGAAACCGCTAAGTAAGGTATCTGGGTGTTCAGTCGTGATTAAGAGTCCATCGCGCAAAGGTGTCTAAGTTTCCGGGTGGTGCATTTTTGACACCTTACATTTTTTTAGTTAGGTGAGTCTCCTAGAAAAGTGGATGGCCCAAAACGGTTCATCATTCACATTTTATGTCTGGACGGTGAACTCTTCGAGGATCCAGTGAATATTTTCCTTTTTTTATTGTGTAGTTTGAAGATAAAGGATACCTAGTTCAATTTTGACTGAGCAGCTCGACTATTTCCATTGGGATACGTAAAATTTGTTACAACCAGTCACAACGGAATTATTCGTGTACGTGTTCAAAGACAAATATTTTTGCTGAATCGAAGACACGAGTATGTGGTAACTGTCGCCATTTGCATAAAAAGTGTTCAAGTTACATTTCGTGATATTTTATTCTCCTGATAGTTACAAAGTCTGTACCAATCGCGCCTCAAAAAACTATGATCACACCATATGAATTTCTGTCAAATTTCGAGAGTTGAAAATTTTAATTAGTAATTACGAAAATTGCGAGTTTACACAGGTGAACTTTTCCTACTCTCATAAAAAATGTTCAGTATGTGGTCGGAAAAGGATTCATGTTTGCAAAATGCAACGAATTCAAGTACCTAATTAAAAAATGAACATTGTCACTTTCTTCAACGGACCGTGCATCAGATTGAATATAATAACGTGTACGAGGATAATGTTCCCTGGAAATGAGAAAATACTGCTGTTCGACGACTGGACAGGTCTTCCATTTACAAGAGATTACGGAACGGTCATTTGTGCCTATGCGGCGTAATTAGCTACTTTCTACGAGACATTCGACCACTCTTACTTTAACCGGTCATATTCGTTTTGCACTGCAGCGTGATTGGACGAGTATCGATTGATGTGGATAATTGGGTCAGAAAATAATTCCGGAGGTCCTACAGCCTCGATGCAAAAAGAAAGGGTGAAATGTCGACCGGCGTATCAAAATACTGATATACGAGGAGTACCTACTTAAAAGCGGGATCCTTGCAAAACCGCAGTATTTTCTTCAAACATCGAACGCATACTTACCTATGTACTTAGGTACATACAAAATACTTGTCATTTTTGCAAGATAGAACTAGTCGAATTTCCACAGACACAATTTGAAACTTAATCGGTGACCTTCGAATTCAACAAGTACTTCTACAAATAAGTAATATCCTGAAACCGCATATTTACCAAAGTGTATTGATTTAAAATATTGTTTTTACTTGCTAAATGTGTGCGCACATTACATAAATTTCAATGAAGGCGCGTCAGAAAAGGCATTAAAATTGTGAGAAAAGTTCATCCAAAGTCCACTATTTAATTTTCCATTTGCCACTCTGCATGCTCAACTTTCTATCCCGTTGCAGTTCAAAATGGCATCACTCTTACATCTGGTGATCGACAATTACAATGAACTTTTGGAAACCAAAAAGGGTGAGCTTACTTTTCCTTAGACATATTTCTTCGCCCCAAATTTGTCCAAGTTCCTCTAATCTCTCTCAATCATTTCAAAAGGTTGCATAACGAACTGATTTGTAACTGCATCGAAAGAGAAAATAGGAAGAATTATCGCACTTCCGCAGTACCCTTCACGTATTAATAAGCAAGCAATGTCTTTCTCAAGTAGAACAGAACCAAGGAAGTGATTCCACCAACCGGATAAACCATGTATCTGATTAGTTGCTTCGGGCACGCAATTAAATTTTTGAAGTTCACGATTCCCAAATAATTGGAGGAGCGAGTAACACTTCTTTATTCAATTTACGAGGAAATAAAACCGTTACTGACTAACCTAAAATTGGGGTCGCGCAATAAAATCCTCGAACTTGGAAAATATGTCAAAACACCCGAAAAGCACTTCTTCTGTGAGATTAATTGCCTTTACCGCCATTACCGCTTTCTACTTGTTTTTAACGAGCGAGACAAGTGACAATAAAATGGGCATATCGACGCCCAAAACTCGAGGGTAATGGGAGATACTACATTTTTACAGACCCAGAGGTGGACTCCTGGCCTTTGATGCACTCTCCAATTCCCGTCCTCACCATTCTAGTCGCATACCTTTATTTCGTGTTGAAACTGGGACCAAAATGGATGGAAAACAGGCCAGCTTACGACTTGAAGGGAGTCTTGGTGGCTTACAATGCTTATCAGGTGCTCTTCAGTACGTGGCTTTGCTGTCAGGCTTTCAAAGTCACGGACGCAATTCCTTACCTGTTTCAGTCAAGTTGCAATGCAACGACGCCCAATAAAGCCTTCCAAATGGCGGTAAGTATTATTTTAAAAAGTATTTAATCCCCAAACTTCTACGATTCCATTTTGAATGGAATTCTTCATGTATCATTACAATTCCAGCGAAAAATATCCCTAAATATTGTTTAATTCGGTTAGTTATTTTTTGTGAATGTTGACAATGTCTATTTTAGTTGGCCAATGGGGCTTGGTGGTATTTCTTTTCCAAAATTGTCGAACTCCTAGACACTGTATTCTTCGTCTTGAGGAAGAAGCAAAACCAAGTTAGCTTCCTCCACGTCTACCATCATTCTTGCACAATGTTCTTCTCATGGTGCTACCTCAAGTACATTCCTGGCGAACAAGGAGTGGTCATTGGCTTCCTCAACTCCATGGTGCATGTTGTCATGTATTTCTATTACTTCTTGGCGGCTTTAGGACCAAAGTACCAGAAGTATTTGTGGTGGAAGAAGTACATGACCTGGATCCAATTGGTAATAATCTTTTTGCATATATTCGCAATTAATCGATCAATGATCACTCTTCAGAATAGGCAACATTTCGTCTAACAAATTCAACGTTTCAGACCCAATTCTGCATAATGTTGGTGTACCTCTTCTCTCTCGTCGCTATGGACTGCAAATTGCCCAAAGCTCTAACCTACTTCTTCGTTGGCAACGTAGCCATCTTCCTCTACCTCTTCGGCGATTTCTACGTGAAGGCATACAGGAATCCAGAAGGTGCAGAGAATAACAACAACACAAGGCCTATTAGCATCCGGGAATCAGTGAGGAACCAAGTTTTTGGAAAACCACACAAAGTAGACTAAAGTCATGGATTTATTTATAATTATCTTGCAATTACCCACCGTCCTGCACAAGACTATGTGCTAGTTTCATCACAATTTCTTGTATTTTAACAAGAGAATTGTGGTCGGGAATCGCCGTGATTACGAGGGCGAAGGAGTTCAAACTCGAGCTGGAAAAGTGACTCGTCTTTTAGCAACTAATTATTTATTTTCGGGGTGTAAATTGTATGTTGTTTTCTTAATGTTTGTTATTTAGAGTAGAGCAAAATTATGACTTCCGTATTTCCCAAACATTAAAAAGATGGCTTTTGTACAAAGTAGCGCATATCCACACGATAAATCAACGAAGAAATTAGAGGTGTGAAGTTGATAGTAGATAGGATTTATTTCATAGAATGTCCAAGTATTGTATAGTTAGATAAAAGGTACCTATTTATATCTAATAAATGTAATTATTTTAGCTTTGCAGTTTTCTTTTATCAAAGTTAATTATCAACAGTGCATGTTGTCGCAAGACTAGTTATCAAGCTTTTTTTCTGAGGAGTACATTAAATTGTAGTTAACGTGGCTCAGGGAAAACCCTGTCCATGATTTTATTTTATCCTTCAGTCCTCTCATATATAAGTGATATGTACATATAGTGTTTTCCTTTAAGAGCCGTCAGTTTCAATTACATGGAAAAGTGATTAAGTATGTACTTAAGTCCAACTTATCAATACTTTTTTCAATATGTAATTAAATCTAAGTCGTAGCTCTAAAAATAATGGGGTGTCCTGGCATAAAAGCGAAATGCAGTTAATGAAAATTTAGCGATTTGCACTTAATATGGTCTACGCGTACCGTTTAAAAACAACTGAAGTGTTGAAAGATGAAAACAAAGCAGAAACTCATAACAAGTTTTTAGAACTGAGTAAAATTGTGATAAACGTGAACTTAACCATATTTGCATGAGAGACATTTATGAAATATCGTGTGGGATTTTTTGAACTTAAAATAAATAGCCAGGGAAAAAGTTCTTTGCTTTAGGGAGTTTACATGTTCTTTTTTTCAGTGTATTTTGTTTTAAGTTTAAATTTCAGCGTTTGAGATATCAGGCCAAAAATTTAGTTTAATTTTTGAAAACTAAACTTATTCGGCATCACCATGGAGGAAGGTAGGTATATTTCTCCATGGCATCACTGATTAGTGGAGACGCGGACCACTACATCCTCGTATGGAGTTCTATAATACCGCGATGCATTCGCTATGTGGATGTAGATGTCGCTTCTGACGTTTAATCGAATAGTCAGCTGTCATTGCTTGACTTGTAAATATAAACAGGAAAAAATAGGCGTGCTGAATTTTATTCGAGCGTTATTAACTGCTTCACTTTCTAATTTTACTACATAAGTGCCACTAAGTGAGTGATTAAACTCGGAAGGTTTCATTTGAAGCTTCAGTAATGTACAACAATAAACTACATCTGGGTGAGTTAAATTTTTATTGGTGGCTTTCGTTTTCTTAATTGCAATTAAAATTGAGCAATGTAATCATTTGCTATAATCCTTCTTAAGAAATTTAACTGGAGTGTTAGCCATAAATTAGTAAATATTCCTTGGTACCTTTTATGATTCGTAATTAATTTAGTACAGTTTAATCATTTAATTTGCATCGTTACTTCTTATTAATAATTTTATCAATAGCATGTTATTGTTCAGAAAAGAATGTATGCTTTGTCCACATATGATTCAAATAGAACTGGACTGCTTTATCTTCACGTTTGTGCATTCTCATCGCATAACTATTCTCATATCGACAATATTTTCGGAATAAAGCAGTATTCTTCATACTACAAATATGCAGTGTTTTCTTCTTGAAGATACATAGTAGTTCCAACGAACCATCAATGAACTTGTTGATTCTGTAACCCTCAAAGAAAAGTTCGAATTGTTAAGTAAGCCTTACCAAGTGTTCAATGTGATTACATCCATTACAAAGTTATTCATAAAGAGGTAGACCTTTCAGTGAATAATGTAATACAATTTTAGTTTCAATAATATTTGACAGGACAACTTCGTTTTGCAGTTATTCTAAATTTCAATTAAAGAAATATACATAAAACAATAATGATTTGTTGCCTTCTTGTCATTTGTTTTTTTACGTTTTAGACATTAATTTTCTATGTTTTTATTTATGCGTTAACTGTAATATTGCAGGCTTTGATTTTTGCAACTGATATACATATTCTACTATGTATTAGTAAAAATAAAAACCATGTATGTGTTAGATAAATAACCTATGATGATTTTTAAGTGGTATTATATGCAACACATCAATACAACAATAAAAAAACTCTGATAGAATAACAGAATTATTTAGAAAAAGTTATATACTGTACACAAATCATTAATATCCTTAAAAAAATGTTGAAGTTTAAACCTAATGAATGAACACTGCTTTATTGAATTAACATAAGTTTTAGACCTGAGTTTATTTTTACCATCCAGGCAAACTGGAGATGCTCCGTGCAAAATACGAATTCAAAGCCACATACGCCAAAACTCTGGACTTCAAATTAAACGATTACTTCATCCTCCACCAAACAAACACGAAGCATAAAAACTGGTGGCAGGTGATTAACGAAAGGGGCGAAGTCGGTTTCATTCCATCCAATTACATCGAATCAGTGACCGTTTGTCCGTCTTTCTACTTAAGCTTCGTGGAAAATTGCATCTTACACATCAAGACGCACGATGTTCCCAGTGAATACTTGATATCGGATAAAGAGGAGATACTCTTGCGGCTGAAAGAGTTAAAGAGAAAAGTTGAACACTCTCCAGAATTAACAGCTAATTCTGTGAGTTCCCAATTCGATTTACCGCCGTTGCTCTTCCAAAATGCTTCTGGCGATATCGAGAATATTAAGGGAGAGACGGTTTCGAACACGAGCTGTCAATCTATACCCGAGAGAGACGACAGTAAAAATTTTAAGGAAGAACCCATAATGCCCATTAAAAAGCCGGGTCCGAGTAGGGAATCTCTGCAGAAAAGTATTGAGAACATCCACGAGGCGGTCCTCGAGGAAGAGAGGGCTCGCAGACATGCGAAAAGCAAAAGCTCGGGTCTCAGCAAGGAAACCCGGAGTGAAGAGAAGAGCAAAGGCTCACTTTCTAGTCCGGAAAATTCCCAATCAAACGGTGATAAACCGTCGGTGACCATAACAAAACAAGCGGTGTACGATCTAGTTGAGAATGTGAGAGTCAACACTCAACTTTCGCACGAAATGTCCCGAGTTGCGGTTGGCACTGTGATACAAGGGCTGCACGAATTGTTACCAGCGAGTATATTTCCATACTTGAGTACGATATTGACTCACGTGGAGAGTTGTCTAGTCGTGGATAACATACAAATTGACCAAACGCATGACGCTAGTCGGTTGAAAGTCATCTTTGATGAACTGACTTCTTGCAAAGAGGACTCTCAACAACGCAGCTGGATGCTACATGAGGATGAACATGTGATTGTTGAATATTTGGGAGAGCTTTTGTCCATTTTGGTGAGTTCGGCCTATTCGAATGACATCACGTTTATGTTTTAAGTTTGTGATAAAAATAACGTGATCAAAATCCCAAGGATTTTATCAAATCTCTTAACCTGTTTAGTGAGAAACAATCTAGTTATTAGATCAACCTCTGCACATTGAAAAAAATTATCTGCATATTTCGAGGATCTACTTATTTTTGGGGCCTTATGTTATGTTATGTCGTTTTTCTACTCTTCAAAACGAAGTTTTTTGTTTCTTGTAGTCCAACGCTGATTGCGCAATTTCAAAATATATGCTGTCAGTGGACGATTTCAATGTTATCACAACTCTAATTCAATATTACCAAATGGAAGTCAGATGGTCCATAAGACAGCTCCTTCTCCAAGCATTTGGGGTAATGTGCAGCTTAGATAAGACCATCATCAGTATTATGCTCAATTCCGTACTGCCCGCCGAAATTGCTAGAGACATGGCTGTTAATCCTAGAAACATACCAAAGCTGAACTACTCTGTCCTTCTGCTCACGATGATTTATTCGATGGGCGAACCAATGCCCATTTCGGATTTACGTAAGTCCATTCCTCTACAGAGTGTGATTCGATTTCCTACCTTGGGAAACTTTTGCAGAATATTTGGGCGAATCGTTCATTTTGTTCATTCTGAATCACATTGAATATCCACCGGACTCGGATGTGGATGAACAAATACCCGATATGTTCGTGCATTTCATTCTATCTTTCAACTTGCAATTCAACAACGTCACGGACAATGTGGTCCTGAGAGCTTTGAGCCAGAGAGACGTGACAAAGACCTTCACCGAAAAGATTTTGCTTCTTTTGAATAGAGAAGGTACTTGTTTACTCCAACAACACATACTACAAATTTACTTATTTTTCCCCTGTTTAAAATATTGTGCAGAGGATCCTGCCAGGCTCTTTGATCATTTACCAGCACCTCCGAATTCCGTCTTGAAAATGTTCAATGATCTCTTCAGCTGTGAGGAAACATCGGACATATTTTATACGAACGATATCAAAGTGCTTATAGATATTATCGTAAGAAATATAGTGGACCTCTCTCCTGGAGAAAAAGTAAGGAAATTTATTATACAAATAACAAATTATATTTTTTTAAATACAAATTTTATTTTTGTAAATACAAATTATATATTTGTTATTACAAATTATTTTTTTCAGAGGCGCTATGATTATTTACAACTCTGCAGACGACTCTTAAGGACCACGAACTACGAGGACCATCTGCATAAGCGCGACGACTTGCTCAAATGCTTCACGAGGATATTCTGTGAAGAGTCGGACCAAAGCAAGCTAGACCAAGCTCTAGTCAGGGATATTTTGAATGAGTTTCCGCAATTTTTCAAATGAGATATTTTGACGTGAGTTAGTTTACATTTATCACCTTCATCGATTCCTTGATTCTACAAGTGCTTCTTTTGGTGTGAAACTAGCAAACAAGGTAGCTATTATTAGTCGCACGTTCCTCTTAAAGACTTAAATATTTTATAGGATCCCATTCATTTTATACTTTTATAGTATTTTTACATACTTAACTCTATCTGCAAATTTCTCTCTCGTTTCGCATTGTTAAAACATAAATTTATAGCCTGTTGAGATTTTTTATATTTATCAGTCATGCATTAATTATTGTTCCGATTAGTTCATAGTAGTTGGTGATTTCGTGTTTTAACAGAAACAGTGATAATATTTATAGTTATTACGTTCTACGTTGATCGTGCCAAAATTTCCAAATTTCTCGTGATTTGAGGCTTTGTTATATTACTTAATTTTGCATTTAAATGGTATACCTACAACCGGAAAGTTATGCTCTGTGAAAACTTTAAAGGATTCCTCTTTGCAAAAGATTCAAAAACTATATAATTCATACAAATGTGAATTGATGTGCATGTTTGTTGTGTACCGGAGTCCACAAGACTCCGACAAGAAATGTAATGCCTCTGGTTAAGTTGTATTCTGCGCATCAGGATGACACAAGTTTCCATCCATCGGATAAAGAGCCCAACTGTGATATTGTTGACTCAAATTTTGCGCAAATAGGTGTAGAAGTTACCCAGAAGGGAATCACTCTTTTGACCGGGAATTGCTGATTACCAGTGGCTTACTAATGTAATACCCCCAGTAGTTGTGCAGGTCGTGCAAGTGAAAAGCTTTAGACTGTAGTGATGATGCATTATTATTTAGAAAAATTGCCGGGGTTTTCTGCAAATATGGTACAAAAATAAAATTTTATCATATTTTACTCCTGTTTACGATATTGAGATTGCAGTTTTAGAAATTCTCTCTAAGTATTTGTCATCTATGAAGAAAATATCTAAGTGTATACGTATTCATTACAAATTTTAAACTCTGTTAAATTAGCAAATGAGGGATGTAGAAGTAAAACAGGCAATATTCAAAAATTAATTGGAGATTGCCAGTTTTGCATCTATTCCCCTCAAATGTTCCATGAATTAAACGCACTTGAGTACAACTGTGTGTTAAATTTTATCACTCCTTTCTTTCTCCTTTAGTTGAATTTATGATAAATTGTTCACATATTTAATATTTATGCATAAAACTCCAGAATTACTGGTGCTAAAAAGACAATGAATGGAATAGAAAGAGACATGTTTGAAATGGAAATTAAAACGTATTTATTCCTTCAACTTTTAATAAGAAACAGATAGGTATTCATCTAAAGCAGATCTTGAGACAAACTCGTGTCTAATCGTTTCATAACTTCCTTTTAATATTTTCCGTATTATAATTTACGAAATGCATTATTTTTCTGTACTTATACAAAAATAAGTCTTTGGTATTTTGTCCTTTGGCACGTTATGGTCTTAAACTTCACCAGTCATCATCTCCATGAATTCTGGAAGAAAACAGTATTTCGTGAATTTGAAAAGCAATATTGTTTTTCCCATGATTTAACGAAATAAAATAGGTCGTTTTTAAGATCAATTAACTATTGGAAAATGGGAAATTAATTACCATCGAAATCAACGGTTCCTGAACCATCAGTATCGATTTCTTCAATCATCATGTCCAACTCCTTATCTGTGAGCTGGTCATCGAGTTCCCTCAAGATCTCGCGAAGGCAGGAAGTTGGGATGTAACCGTTTCCTGTAAGAGAATTACTTTGGAATCAAACAAATAGAATTAATTTTCAATTATGACTATCATGATTGAACTAATTTAATTAATTAAAGATGGATATCGGTGGAGGAATGTAGTAATGAAATTTATGTATTTATCAAGCCATGATAAAATAAACAAAAAGGTCTTTTCTCTTGTAAATTACCAAAGAGGTGTTACCAACAGTGGTAACATATGCTTCCAAGTATGCTCGACGACTTTATTTTTACCTAATTGCATGACAAGCGTAACACAAATCGGTTCCTCCGAGGGAAACAACAAATTTAACTTTTGGCATGGGCCTGAAGAGTTTATGTTCCCTAACAATATTTAATTCGAACGCCCTGGACTTCGGCCAAAAGGCGCATAAATCGGATGCGTAGCGAAAAATCGTTCGTTAGTTATCGTTTTTGCGTCAACCCTCACCTGCTTTGTCATACAGGCGGAAAGCCTCCTTGAGCTCCTTCTGCATGGCTTCATCGTCCTCTTCAACGATGAATTTGGCAGCCAAGGTGACGAATTCTTCGAATTCCAAGCGTCCAGATTCTGGGCGATACAGAGATGAGTGTGTGTGTTAAAAATATAAATGTTTTCTATTACAGACGAATGTCTAATTAATTAGAAAATTTGTTGTTTTTTTTAGAAAATTAGTGCGAGATTTCTTTCGAGAAAAATAAAAAAAGATGTAATGTATTGTCTATTTTGATGACGGTATGAAACTTACTGTCAGCATCGACTTCATCGATGAGCTCTTCGAGGATTTTCTTGTCGAAGGGTTGGCCCATAAGACGCAAGATATCAGCCACCATGTCGCATGGAATGCTTCCTGATTTTTGGCTGTCGAACGCCTCGAAGGCCTTCTTCAAGACTGAAATATAAATTATTCCACATAATGCTACGGAAATATTTTATTATGATGATATGAAAAGTGTGCATTTTAAAAAAAAAACGAAAACAGGACTTTTACCCCCCGCTTGCGATCTAAATTTAGATTCTCGGTATTTTTAAAAAATGTCAGGCGGAACCCAAAACCCCGAGTGTAGAAAGATCTGAACATCTTTAAATAGATCTCGAATATTACTTAAAATGTGGATTTTCCCACGTTTATTTTGGCAACGTAAGCTGATTTGCTAAACCACGCTAAAACTTGTGGGTGTGCTCGAGTTACAATTGTTTAGGTTTCCTGTTGCAGCTGCTGCCCAAAAAGAAAACGGGCTATTCTGGGCCTGAAGCACACATTTGCCTCTACTCGATCAAAGTGGATGTTTATTTCTCAAAGTTCTACGCCCACCACGCCACGTTATACTAGTTTTCCATTATGTTTTGCTACGCGAGACTAATCATAGATTGGAAATTTAAATTGCACTTACCAGCGATTTGTTCTGGGGGAAGCTCATCCTAAAACAAACAAGGAAAATATTCAAATGATGTACAATCAAATGCAATAAACTAAATTAAATAATCAAAATTAATCTCTAGGAAATTTCGAACAGAAAATTCAGAGGTACCCCTTAGTAAAACGTGTGTTAATCATTGACAATTTCTCATAATGGATTGGAAAAAACTAATATCAGTTCATCCACCTCACAATTAATTTCACTAATTTCCATTGAATTTTCCACTAGTAAAAGATTTATGAAAGTGATGTTTACCATGTTTTCTGGGTCTTAGGAAACTGATTTACACCACAACTTTAGATCGGCGGAGTCAAGCAAAGACTGGCGGGTGTTGGGAGTCGGCGCCCGATTATTATTTCAACGTTATAGTGGATTTCTACGTACGACCCCGTTACTCTTTTTGATATGAGCCGTGGATATTTCTTCTGTTTATAATTCCGACATTGCAATCGGTTGCCCGTGCTCTTTCAGCCAATCGGGACGAATCTGAAACCAGCAGCAATATGGAGATCTTGGGTGTATTTTTAGTTTAATAGTTGCCACTTTTGACGGAAATAGGGTTTATTGTGCCTTCAAATTTTCTCAGAATTCATTTTCTACAGTTTCGCACCAGAATCATCGAGTTGATCCATTACTGTTAACAGTCTTCGAGATATTAATGTTCGAACTGATGCTATTTCGTTGAACAGACAATAAAATAATGTGCTATTTTGAATATACATCATAATCTATTGATTTTCCTCTATAGAAAGTCTATTCAAAATATTAATAAGAGTTAGTTATTGGGGATCCTGGGCTTCTTAGACATGACTAGAGCTAGAGGAATGAACTTTATATGCGACAAACTTTCGTTTATTCCTATATTTATTCGTATATTTTAAGAAGATGAAGTGAAGGAATAAGTTTATAAACTCGCACTATGTTATCAAACATCCGTATTTAGTAACACGATACTTGCACACATTCATTGAATGCGCCTTGCGTGCATGGGGGTGGCAATAGGATTATTTTTGTCTTCTTTCACAATATTGAAAATAGAATCTTGCTAGAAAATACTTTTGGGAGGTTTTACAACTCATTTTCTATAGAAAAAGGGGAGAGGGAGTACTGTAATAGCATTTTAGTGCAGTAACATATACTACGATTTATTTGCGAAGATTAAAATATCCCAAAACTTTATAGTTGGTCATACGTTCGGTCCAACGCCTTTGGAAATAAATTACCCTCCAGATGTTACTGCTCTGGATCTAATTAATTTCAGGATGGAGATGAATGACTATATCTCTAACGAAAATTAATTCGATACAAAGTAAATTGAAAATAAATTTAAATAAACACATCTAAATTATTGGAATCACGTTTGAAACTAATTTCTGTTAGTACAGTGTGGTTATTGCGGTGGTTTGGAATTTTTATATTTTTCAAATTGTTAAAATATGCGTGCCAAGATTCAGTTGAAAAATCGAATCATTGAGAGATTGGAATTCAGAAAGTTTAAGAAACCGTTGGCAGTTAGTCTATTCGTTTTGCTATGAAAACAAAGATTATTTTTACTTTGAAACGCCCACAGACTCATTAATTCTCCATGACAATTATTTGCGTGTTTATCAACGAGTTTTAGGTATTTAATTTTTCTTAATGTTCCCTTAATCAAATTATATTTTCCAAATTTAATTTTTGAGTATATAACTCGGTTTCGAAATATCTATGTTATTCATCGATGGTTATTGGATATCAAATAAAATAATAACCGGTATTTGTTATATTCATCATCAAATGAATAATAAATCAATTTATGGGCGTAGAGAATGATAAATAAAACGAAATATACGTGAAAACGGACTAATATTTTTGGACAATTCTAATTTAGAACACCTCATTCACATGGAGGGTGGTCCTGAAAAAGGGAGACAGTTCCTGAAACGCGTAGCCAATTCCCGAAATAAATAACATTCGTCAGAAATATTTAACTTATTACTCGAATAAGCCACCACGAAAATGACCAAAAATAGACTTAAGGATCTCGATTTAATTTTGAGTTGCATCAACCAAATATTCATAATTATTCCTTGGATTTTCCCAATTAAGGAAATGCACACATCGGAAACCCACAAATTGTCATGTACAATGGTTGTTGTTTTACATTAATTTATGAAATAAATAAATTGTCGACGCCATTTAAAATTTCAGTTTCATCCTTCTAAATGGAACACAATTCCTTGACTGTGTAAACAAATAAGTACCTTGTACTTACGCTCATTCTTATTTAAGTTGTAAAATAATAAAACAAAATTCCCTTCAAATATTTATTGCTTTCTGGAATAACAATCACAAATACAATTAGGTGCCTCTAGTTATTGTCTCAACAATAAACACTGACGTAATGTGGAAGATTCTAACTACTTTCGAATTATAACGATATCATGAAACCTTAATAAATACAGATACAAAAGTTCCAAACAAAATGTTGCTGAAGAAGTATCAAAAAGTAATGTGAATATAGTTGAGCTTCCAACATATATTTAATTCAATTACGCTTTCAATTATCCAGTAGAGAAATAAAATACGCAAATAAAAAATCATACTCAGTATAAATATTGACTTCCATTCGAAATCAGGAGGTCCGATTTCGGAAAACTTTTTGGAATTAAATAGTATCAGGATACACGATTATATTCCCCAAAACGGATGCTCTTAGCAGGGTATAACAGTTTAAGTAGTCAAGTATCAAATACACAGCTTCTGCCATTGTTGCGAACATTTTCGATAGTTAACACTAATCAACAATAATTATCTTACATAATAATCGAATTCCAATTGATAATTATGTCACAGGACTCGCAGGCCGAGAGCCAACAGTGAAGTCTTTGTATTGTGAAAATACACAGATCTGAAAATCAAAACAACAATTTCTTCAGTAATATTTATAGTAATTAAATATTAAAAATTAAAATTACATATATTAAAAAAAGATGAGTATAATTAAAAAATTAAGTTATTAACACATTGAGGATAAAAGGTGGGTATGAATTTCGATTACCTTATCTTTAATTTGCTGGCATAGTTGCAGTCCAACAGTGAACAGCAACAGCACTTCATTCAACCATGGCACTGAGCATTCTGCATGGTTAGAATCAAATTTCATAGTGCCATGGTTATTACTTAATTGATACACAGCGAAAATCAATTTGTGGCTTTGAATGTAGAAGCTTATTGCCAGATCCTCAGATAAATTTGGCGATAAAGATTTCTGAAATGTGCACTATTACACAATCATATCAACTACTAATTATATTGTTTATCATTATTGAAGATATTCACCATATTTCTGCTTTTTATCAAATCGTCTATAGTCTTTTTTCTTGGTACAATAAGACTAGTACGTCCTCTTTGCAAGCTACCTAATATGTTTCCAAGAATGTGCAACACTTCATCTGAAGATCTATAAAGAACTATCATAAATACTGCTATCTTTGAAACAGCTACTAAACTATTTTACACCAAAATTGTGATTTTACAAGAGAATGCTATTATTTATGATTGCGATAACCCATGCATGATTTATTGGCGAAATAGGTACTAACTTGAATTTATAATTCTTCCCAACATCGTCAATATGATAAATTGCTTGTTGCAAATGATTTGCGGCATCTTGAACTTGCTGTAACTTCCAAGGATTATCACTCTGAATGCTGGTCCTAATAACTGTGCTCTGTTGTCGTTGTAATAATTTAAAACTGATATCCTTGAATTAATAGCATGAATTAATGTGCCATTGGAGACATATCGAACACTTATAATCGAGTACTACATATTTACTACATCCTTTTTTTATCATTTAAACTATCATATTTTAATTTATATAATTTATTTATTAATTAATATTTTATTATAATTATTTTTTATTGATATTTATTGTTTTTAGTTATTAGTATTTAACTTCATTAGATTAATTTATTGATGATTATTGAAGGAGGAAACCAACTATGTATGTATAGACGCCTGCAGAATATTAATATTTAAAATCTTTCATGTTACTTAGGACTAAATTACATTTACCCCACTTGACCCTAACTACAGTTTAGATATTATAATAATCATTAATACCCAATATTAATTTTCATCAAAGGTAAAGTACAATTCAACTTACTGCATTAGTTATGCTATCACCCGTTAAAGTAACTACACATTTTAACTGATCTGGCGCCACCTGCAGAATGAATTTATCTTGTTTACTAGAGTTGTCATGTCCATACAATTGAACTGGAAATCTCCTCGCACATTCCTGAAACGTCACAAATGAATGTAAAACATGAAAAGTAACGTACACAGTATTCAACGAACCACCAAGATGCGATGAATCTGATCTAGGGCGGTGTGCACTTCTTGATGTAAGACCCATTCAAATTCCTTTTGCTTCAATTAAAAACCCAACGAATTAATTAAGATCAATAAAAATCATCTGACAACACATAACCTCAAACGTCAAAAAAAACTTGTCAAATTTTGACAGCTATGGGTGCAAAAAAAAAACAGCAGAACGTCTATTGACATACCAAATTAATCGCCTCCTCTTTTTCGCAGTCTGTCATTTTTGCTCTTGTTCGTCCGTGATGTCTGCAGATATTCGGGAATAATTCAACAATACGCTATCTCTGTCATCATGTGCTAAATTGTTTGCTAACGCATGCGCCTTCCATACAGGTAATTACAAATAATTTATGGTAATCAATTCCGTATGACCGCAGAACCAGCGATATCCCACGACAAGTAGTCAAAGTAGCATACGTGTCTTGTATTAGAAATTCACAGGCTTTATTTTCACTTTTACAGTTTTCTATTTTAGGATAGCGCAGTGTGTAGGAAACTGTAATCACTGATTTATTGAAGTTGATGAAAAAGTTCGTTGTTAATAGATGTCGATAGGTGTACGAAATTTTTCTTTTATGAAATTTTAATTTTAGGGTAGGCATCATGGTGAAACCATGATGTAGTTTTGATCATCTAATTGTTAGTATAACAATTGAAATGGAGATTAGGACATTGGAACATAAGTTTTATCAAAGACTATTGTATTTATTATACTAGTCTTTGATTTTATATATGTATGGATGGAGAATCAAACATGTGCATTTATAACCACAAATTAATTTAATTTGCCTCAGGTACATCACTTGATAAATATTGTCCGTTATTTTCAATATTTTCAAGCTAAATACAAACCCAATGTTTCCTCGATTTCAGCCCATTTCCATGTATAAAATGAAGAGTGTAAAAACCAGAAACGAAGTACCAATTTAGCGTGGGACGATCAGAGCGAGCGCTAATTGGAAAGCTTTTATCCAGCGTACAGAGGAATACAATCAATATGGTGCGCTTCAAATTGCTCATAAATAATTTCGTTAATTCAAATTCGCGACACGAATTAGCACTCAAAGCGTTGAAACGGAGTACACTGCTTCCGGTAACTAAGCCAGATCTCCGTCAGATGGAACGGCTACGTGTAAAAAGCTTTACAAACAGTGCTGTTGGTAGTTTGTTGTGATGGGATTTGTATTTTTCGCTGAACCGAAACGAGCTGAAAATGTTGATTCGACAAACGGATTCAGTGCAATCCTCATTATTGCTTTTGACCTGATTTTATTCTTGCAACGCGATTGGGGTAAACGTCGATGGGGTGAGGATGAATCAATTTGCTGCAATTGATGAAGCTGCCATCAGGGGAAAAACTAGACACCACATTGTTGCACGACTGAAGGGTCGTGGACTTCTGGGATTGTCCTTTTCACTATATTGCAATCTAGTATATGTGTAAAAAATATTATTTTGATGGGTCAGAACCATCGCATCGCAATATGCTCATAATTTGTGAGTGAGAGTGTGACCTGAATTTTGAATCTGATAAATTTTGTAAACTAACTTTTCCATTCGAGCATTCTCTAATGTTAGTTAACTTAATGTAATAAAACCTCGAGGAAAACCGTAGAGGAAATTAGAGTATAAAAAGAAGTTGCCGTCTCCAAGAACAGAACTCGAGCCGCAGGCGTTTAAGTGCATGGATCAACACACAAATTCATGTTGATATCATTATAAACACATTTCTTGTACCCGTTTTGGTATTGATATTCTCGGTCCAGTATAAAGTGTAGATGAGAATGATTTTCAATATTTCATTTTCAAAACCAGATAGGTACAAGAAAATGTATTATGTATCTTTGGGAACGACAAAAAAGAATACAGAACACCGTGAACCAATTTTTAGTTATTTATCTTCTTTGTGCTCCGCCCTGTAGAAACGGTTAAACAAACAATGCATCCACCGTCGGGATTTTTCAATTTCAAAGTGAAAATCCGATCGTAAGCAGGTGCACATATCAAAAGGGCTGATTGCTTTCCGAACGCAGAGCGGCCGTCAATAATGCAGAATCAGTTCCAAGTTCCAACAGGAGGATCCCATTTAATCGGCCCGACGGGATTTCAATAAATCACGCATTTATTGGACGGGATTTTTGCATAGCGCGCACCCGGTAAAAAAAATTCATTCCCGAAAATAACTTTTAATTTAACGGTTAAATGGATACCAGACTTGCTAGAGCGGTACTTTCAATTTCCTCGTAGCCTTTTCCCTTTGACCCGGAACAATATTTCATTGTTGAGCGAGTATTTCGCGTTACTGGGCGGGTTGCGGGGGTGGGGGGTTGGAGGGGGGTTGAAAAAAGCCGGCTCCAGGGTTGGCAGGGGCGCAAAGGAAGAAACAAATGGAGAGAAAACGCAAATCTTGCGATCCTCGGGGGAGAGAGTTGAACTCAATTAAATGTAGTTACTCGGCAATCGCGACGGCTCCCAGTGCAGAAAACCTAATTACTTTGTAATTATAACTTTGGAAAATACCAGTTTCCATATTCTTACCGATCATTACTAACTTACTTGGAGTGGAGAGTTGTAGCTTGGAGGGGAGTTGTTTTGTTGTGCGGTTGCAAGCCTTCCAGCGGGCTTTTAATTGACTTGTTTACACTTTTTCAACGTACATTCAACATTTTCTGCTGGGGCTGTTTCAACTGGCCCCGTCCACAGAACAATTAATAATTATAATTGTAACGGGAACTTCTCAACCGTGTTTGGATGTTAAAATTGAAATTGTTTGCTAAACTAGAAGGGAATTTTGTTTTCCTCCGAAGAACTATAATTATGTATAAATCCGAACAATCAATAATCGTCACATCGCAAATACGACCAGGTTTTCATATGCCCTAATTTATTCAGACCGCGAATTCCTCATGTAGGGAATATTGTAACATAGATGCATGAACATATTACATTCATCTATGATATTAATGAGAATATAATACATATTATGACTATTGATACAGTGGGATTTCTTCAAGGTGACACGGTGCGATAGACTATTCGTAAACATAATAATTATTGAAATTAATCAAGGCATTAGTGCGGGTAAGCCTTGAGTGTGGAACCGCATAGAACATATTGCCCCTTCGGAGTCGGATGAATGGCCGGAATGTTGCAGCAATTGAATTGCAGCGCATCCTTATTGATTGCTGCTGCCAGTGGTCAATTAGTGATGTATGTCCAAGGGCGCCCAAGAAGCCTCCGGGAGTGTAAAGTCCACAAAGTTTGGACGTTGAAGCATTATGTCGCATTGCCGGAAATATGTAAACTTCGCCCTTCACTTACCCCGGCGTGTGTTATCTTCAAATTGGATTAGGGAAATGCAATTTGGGGCTTGCAACTCATTGCACCTATTACTTTCTCTGACAAGTTCAACAACTATACCACGTTTCTATCTTAATAGAATGAGCGTGGTAATCATTCACAGTGACAGAGTAAATGTGAGAGAGTCGTACTTGAGATACAGGGTGTTTCAAAAATGAATAACTTTGCAAATTTGAACCATATGTATAGGTACTGAAATCGACAAAATAAAAACCTTATTTTGCCATTTTTTTTATTTATGGCAATCAAAAATCGACTTTAATTTTTCCTTATTTTGGAAATGGCTCTGTATTGCAAAAAAAAACCAGAAAGGTGTGTTGCTGCTTATGTAATGCAACGCTCAGAAGAATGAAATGACAGGCAGTTGTGTAGAGTTCCATTTTGAAACATACACACAAGAAACACTTATTCCTCTAGAAACTCAATCACATCAAAACAAAATACTCAAAGAAGGATGAACCGACAGACAGATGGATGAACGGACGGACGGAAGAACGGATGGACTTGAATTTTTGGAATCGGGTGATCATCCCATTTACAAATACGCAAGAATTTTTGGTTTGCGATAACTTTTAAGGGGTATTACATACAGCATGTCGCATACAGTATACTCTTTTAAAATTTCATTTTTAAAATTTCATTTATAATGATGTCGATTTGTTCGGCGTTCGTAAAATTCGGCATTGTCACAAATTCCCGAAATGCATTGAACGTGAACTAGCCACGGCCCTGGAGTACCGGCAAACGCGCAAAAACGCGTACACAAGAAACGTCAACAAAAAACGAAAGCAGGCTGGCGAGAATAGTCACGCCACACTCTAGCATCAGTTCGCGTTCAGTGCATTTCGGGAATTTGTGACAATGCCTGATTTTACGAACTCCCAACTAATAGACATTATTTTCATTTATGGTGAGTGCCTCGAAGACACCACAGAAACTGCGAGACTTTACTGCTTAGAAGACAAATTCCCTCGGCTGCAACTTTTATTGCTTTAGTGCAGCGGGCCCGACATTTTTGGATTCGCGATCGGAGATTCGATGGAGGTGTGCAACGAGTGCATCAACTTCTTGAGGAAGATCATCGCCGGAGGGTGTGTTACAACAAAACGACAGGAACGCTGATTTTATAGAAGAAATTTTATTCACCGAGGTGAAGCCACGTATTCTCGTTGATTTTACTGGCTGGCATAATCAACACATTTGGACTTTAGAAAACCCAACACTCGTGCAATGCGTGTCGATCGACTTCAACATCGGTTCTTCTTCAACATTTGGACTTTGAAATGGCGAGATGTCAAGACCTCAATCCGATGGGTTATTATTTTGGGGACATTTTGGTGAATTGGTATACGCCGGACAGCCAATTAGTGACTTGAATGAATGAATTGCAGAGGGGAATTTTCACTGCTGCGGATGTTTTACGCTAAAATGGGGATAGATACTTGACTTAATGCAGTGAATAATACTTGTATAGCAGAACAACGCGGACATTTCTAGAGGAATAACTGTTTCGCGTGTGCTCGTTTCAATTGGAACTGTACGCAACGGCATTTCATCCCTCCATCAGTACTGCCCACCAGTCCATTCTCCAGAGCCGAAGCCGTCTGGACGACTCTGCCTGAGCGCTGCATGGGTAAGTAGCAATACATTTTTGTCATTTTTTCGCAATACAGAGCCGTTTCCCAAAACAAGGGAGAATTTTAGTCGATTTTTTATTGCCGAAAATCGAAAAATCGTAGAAAGAAAAGTTTGTTTTGGCGAGTTCTACAATTGGTTCAAATTTGCAAAGTTATTTCTAAAACATTATGTATAGTGGGAAAGGGAAGGAATAGAATTTTAGGGGGGAGGGGAATATTGTTAGAGCGAAATTTTTTGCGCAGTAGGACGCATAGTGGTGACGTGCATGGTAAATTAATTATGCCAGCTTGGAACACTGACAGTGACACCAACAGTTCCCATAATGTAGCAAGACGTGCCAAGCTAGGGTGCCTCTATTTCATTTGACACTGGGTCAACTCTCTTGTCACATGAAGTAAATAGTGAAATTGTGAGATTATATCAACTTATTACAAATTAATTAAATTCAATGCGGTTTGCGGCAATCGTTGAAGGAAAGAATCATTCAGGGTGGCGCTTGCCGATTTCCACACTAAAATTATGCTTGCTCAGAAATAGTTTAATTTGTCAATTTTTTGGGATTTTCAGACTATAGTACGATTTTTATCATTTACTTAAAGCTGACGAAAAGGAGCAAGCATTAACCACGGTCAAATTATCATCTTCCCACTAAACTTATATTCAGTGGATGATAAAACATCCCTGTGTAAGTGAACACACGCAATATTTGAGACTATGACGGTGGAGGGATGACTCTTCAAGATGGCAATAAATACTTATACAAATATTTATTTGGCATGTCCCTGATATTGGATCAATTCTTTTTCTAAATGTGTCTTAATATTTAAAAAATGCTACTCGCTACTCGGTGCCCAATTTATTCATTGCGGCACAACTGTCACTTACAATCATTCGCAAAGACGGCAAGAGCGGAAATAATCGGAATCAATCAAAATTTATGCCAAAGAGTCACGATGGAGGCCAATTCAGACAGAATGCTCGTCCGAAACATCCCCCGAGAGTGGAAAGTACTCGGGCGGGGTGGCAGGGCCGCAGTGGAATGGTTAGATCGAATGGTATGGAACATGAACGAGCCCTGAATGCCGAAGCTGAAGTCGTTTGCGTAATTCGATCAGGAGCTGATCGAAGTCATTTTAAGCGGTCACGGTCCATCTATCAAAGGAACGGACGGAACTTCCGTCGGTATTGCAGTTTTATGCTCGTTGCATTGTTTATGAAAAAGTGGATTTTCCACAGATTGAAATGGAATTTCAGAATTGATCAGGTTGGACATCAGATTAATAATTTTAGAATATTTGTTTAAGTTTGTTTATGACGTCTAGTTATTACGAATTCTACTTTTTTCTCGGAAGATGTGGGCAATCTCTCAGATTCAGATAGGTCACTAGAAAAGAGAAAACAAGTTCCTTTGAATTTTTTAATAACTTTTAGAAAAGTTGGTAGAATTTAATACATTTTTAATATGATCCGACAACGTATAAAAAATTTACATTTTTGTGCTAAAGCCAGTCCGTCCTTAATAAACTAAATATGCCAAATATGTTTCAACAGCTTTAGTTCAAGGAAACTTATCTAGTGTCAAACCTAATATGTATGTACAGTAAATAATTTAAATTTTGTTTCCTATTGAAAATTTTGAAATGGTTGGGAAAAATTTGACCGGAAAGGTTCAATAGACGAGAAATATGGGCTCACCGGCAATTCGTATATCAAACTCAAATCAGCACTTTGGGGTGTGCTCAGTCATCTTGTATTGATTAGAGCCAGGTTGCTTAGGCGATATTTCTGATTAAATAAAAATTTTGATCAATCCGTCATTCCGATTTGACGGTTAAATGTGGGTCTTGTGTGTTAGTATCACGGGCACATGAAATAACACTTTGCTTACGTGGAGGAGGCATCGAAATTCCCCAAATTATACTTTCGTTCATTTTTATCAGTCCTTTTTCATGTTTTTTTTAACACATTTCAAATTCAAAGTACAATTTGACCTGTTCTATCCGTATACGAAAATGCTTGTACGAATCTCTCTGTACACGAACGAATACGTAAAATCGAACGTAGGTACGCTAAACAGCTGCACGTTGAGTACACTGGTTCACATCTGGAAGTAGGTCTACCAACAATGGCATGGCGTCTGAGAAATTGGACGTTAGAACCGTTGGTTCGTGTTTGTTAGACAATTCAATTCTGGCAAGCACCGGCAGTGCCGGTGGCAAGTCTCGTGTACAGGTTGCTTGTTTTGCATGCACCCAGGGGCGTGGGGTCTCGCTACTCCGTGCAGAAACGTCAGGAAGCGCAGCGTCGCTTCGGCGTCGGGGGTGTTGCGAGAGAGGGGCGCCAACCCCATGCAGCAGGCACGTTTGGGTGCACCTGGGTTGATTGTTCATTGCGATGCACATCGCACCATTGACAGGACTCGTGGGGCTGCACGCGACTGGAAAATAACTCGATTACTCCGCACTGATTTCATCCACACCTAGTCTGACCCTGCCTACCCTACGTAGCTTGGGCAGGTCGTCCCCGGCGTGGCGTAACATGCAAAACGCCAAGCCAAAGGGACGATTATCCCGGGAGCGGAAGCTCCCGATTCTATAGGCTGTCTGTTGCGAGCTAGTGAACAGTCAATCTTGATCCATGTTGGCCTTTCGCGAAGAGGGGTGGATGACCCTTGATGTGCTGTGTAAGATGTACGGAAGATCTTTCTTGAACGTTCACTTCGAGACTTCACCTGTGTATGTGCTCGGTGGAACAACAGCTGTTTAACGAGGACGTATTGCGTGTGTTTGATCTCTTGTCTGGGAATCGCGTGCCATATTGGGGAATCCCAGGGTTGTTTTGTGTTTTCCTATAGGACTGGTGCAGTTATATTTCACTCTATGACTTTGATAACAACATTTAATGAGGGAGTTGGGGTGGTTAGGGGATTTGTGTGGCGAATGAGTGTGTAGTTGATGAAGGAGTTCCTGTTTACATGCGCACGGACGGTGGAAACAGTGGGGAGTGATTGGAGGGAAGAAAAACATCGAGAACTTTAGAATAAACTCGGAGCTGCGAAGTCGATTTTTCATTAAAAAGTTAGGGGGAAAAAGAGTCCGCTGGAAGGCTGTTTTGTCTCGCAGTGTTTTCCGAACAATAATCGAATTGGTTAACTTTAATTATTAGTTTTTGTCTGTTCCGCGCTGTCGTAGCACAGCTAACCAGGTAATCAATCAGGGCACTGATTGTAAAAATGAGTAATTCAATCTATCTGTGAGCGCAGAATGGTAATTCGTTAGCGCTCTGCGATGGAGGCAATTAATTCTTTGTTCGATGCTGGGGGTAGTGTTTTCATTCGAATCACTCCCGCTGGCTTTCCGTTTGAATTTTAGATTGTTTTATTCAATTTGTTTGCCTGCATCATGTGTCAGCAGAGCAGTAATTTCACTTAGACATCAAATTTTTGTTAAAACAAAGCCGTTTGAGTCTAAAGAACTTCCAATACATGAATGTTACAATACAGATGAAACACATAATGCCCTGAACCTCAAGTAAGTCACATTACACTAAATGGTAGCAATTGCCATCATAAATAATTTACATAGAAGGCATCTGATAACCGAGGCATCTGTGGCCGTATTCTATTTCATCAGAATTCTATATACTTTCGCTTTCGCCTTCCGGAGCAGTGGGAAAACGGCGCTTCGTTGCGTTCATTGGTCAAATCCACTTCCCCCAACTCGTTGGAAGGCGAAAGCGAACGCGATATCAGAATTATAATAAAAAAGAATACGAGCACTATAATAGTATGAAGGGAGGCATTGTGGACAATCTAGTAAAGGAAGTGATGTCAAGGGTTTGAGGCACAATATCCACCAAGTCACTCGAAAATTCACATTGTTTTAAAATGAATAGTGCGGGTCGTACTCGATTGTAGGAAGAGGACCTGGCCGAACTAGTTCGAGGAGATTGCCGGCGGAATTACACGAGGATTCATATGCTCTGCAGGAGATATGAATTGGCGCGCTTCCATCCCCCAAGCTCCAGTCTGTAATTTCGTTCGGAAAGCAATTATTAATCCACCGGCAGCGCCCAATACATCACCTACAACCGACGCGCTTCCGTTTCCCCGTGGAAAAACGTCGCAATCACGGCACGATCCGTCGGCAAATAAGCCCGAGCAGCAGTCTGAGTAGCACCAGTCCGCGTAATATTTACACACATCCCTCGTCCCAGACAAACAACAACCCCCTTTCGCCCTGCACCGGCGCTGATGGCGGCGCGTTCAGGTGCGAGACGGCAAATAACTCAGCCGTTCGTTCGAGGAGGCACCTGAATTCCGAATTTCCCGTGTCGTCGTTCATCTTTCGCATTAGCGTTCCCCCGTTTCCGCCCGAAAACAATCCGCCCTGGAAATTCGGATGCGGAGGGTAAACACGGGAAGGGTAGATGGGAAAAATAAAATACGATTGCTTTATCAATACATCCGCCCCGCGACGTTTTAGAGGGCGTTTCTTATTCCCCTTTTTTTTCTTATAAATACGACCCATCTCGAGTTGTAAATCAAGCGTTCCTGTTCTTACTGCACGCGCATATATCGGTCATGGTATCGCCAGGAAATTGCCTCTTGTTTATCGCGAGGGCGTAGACTTGATACGGTCTCCGACCCAACAAAAAAAGCTTCGTTCAGGCATAATTTGGTCTGAAATGCATGGAAAAAGCCGGCGAAAAAAACAAATAGATGAAAATGATATGATCTGCAGTATTGTAAGGGTCAAAAGATACATCCCACGCTCCCATTGATCATAATTTCTCGACAGCATAATTAAACCTAAATAAACCTAAAGAAGCAAATTTCAAAGGTTAAAAACGGACCTAAAGCGGCAACACTTAATGGACAGTAAAATCGGACGCGGGCGTCCTCCACGCCAAAAGCTCATTTGAATATTTCTTCTTGAACAGCGTGATTAGGACTGATTAATTTTATGGTCGCTTCGGAAGTAATTACTCGCATTTTTTTCACTAGCGACGCGGGACCGGAGGGATGCCACCCTAACGACCGACTTCCGCTCTCGGAACTTTTCCATTAGAACGTGCGTAAGTCCCTCTCCTTATTTTGATTTATGATTTGCATTGTTCAAACTTTGCAATATCCGGCAACGGGGGCGGGGCGGGCGCGGTGGCGCTCCCGTTTTACGAAAACAAAGCCCCGTGATTAGAAAACTATTCGGGGAAGTTGGGCTAATGCGATGGTGTTTTCCCCAGTGAGCGGCGCAGCCAATATCGGAAAGATTTATGAAAAACAAGTTCAACCGCAACTAATAAGTAAATTGCTAGTGGGGAACTTTTCGCTCTACTGATGCCACCCAGTGTTCGAGATAGAGCCGTCGTTGCGGGAAAATTGGATTACATGGAATTTTTCCACAAGTTATAACTCTAATCAAAACATTGATTAGCCGCGTTTCTTCTGCTTGACCAGCAGGCCTGTACTGAGTGCAACATGGAAGGTAATATTGAGTACTGTCTGACTTCATTTTCATGAGGTAAATACTAGCACTCAAAGCTCCTTGCCAAGTCGCACTCAGTGCAAGTTAAAACCCGACTAAGTAGTCTTAAAAGATGGTCTACATTTTTGTAAGTTAAGTTAAATTCCACTACCTTCTCTGTCCATCATCAAGTGCTCAATCAATGTAATTCTGGCTGTTGTTTTTAAACAGCGGGTGTATTTTTATAGTGAAATCAATATCAAAAATAATTGGGTCAAATCTAAAAACGTATAATTACGTTCATAACGAGCGGACCTGCCTGATGTATGACCAAGGTCTGGGGGTGGCTCGTTAATAAAGATGAAGAATTGCAGGCAGTCGTGACTGTGCATCAGGCATTGACTAATATGTCTGCTCAGCATTAGTGACCCTCTTGGAGCTCCCTGTCACTTACATAGACCGGAACGTCGCGTTATCTGACCTCTCTCCCCCTTTCCTATTATTTATTTTCCATCCCTGCGGCCGGAGGCAGTCCACTCTACTTAGATTCAAAATGCAAACACCGAATTATCATAATCTCTATGGAACTGTTTTAAGAGTGTGCATTGTGGTGGAAATTGAACATCCTGGCGGTGCTTGATTTCCCCATCAAACATATGAAGAGCAGATTACAGGTGCATTGTTTATCAAATGCGGGTTGCGCAGGGCATCGCTTTAGTTTGTGTGAGGCTTCTCTATGTGCGCAAGAATTGCCCCCACCGGCATTTGATAACCGGGACACCTGTAGTTAAAGTCTGAAATATACTAATTGATACTCCAGGCGGCAGGAGGATATTGAATTAAACAAACCTGAAATAAACTCCAATATCCCACGGAAAAGTACAATAAGTTAAGCGGGAATCAAGAATTACAATTAGGATTGGGCGGAATCGAAGCGAATTCCACCAAGTTCGCGTTAGATATTCAAAAGAATTCCGAAATCATTCGAGGAGGGAAAAGAACCGGTGCGGGAGGAAAGTGGCGAGAAGGGTGTGTTCTCGACTGCCTGGTAGGGGTCGTGATTAGCGTCGCTATCGGGCGTCGGGCTTGGGCCGTAACTGTGGCCCAAAGTCTTAATTAAATCTCCAAGGAAGGAAGGAAGGCGCTCGAGTGTCGACTCTAACCTAATTGATTGGCGGAGCGGCCATTGGCGGCGGCCGACTTTGGACAGCGCTCGGTGCCTTCTAGCTGCGATTGAATGTGACAACCGTAAGATTAAAATCGGCCCTCGCACTCTCCCCCGCGCCGGTCACTTCTTATTTTACTCCGCTTCCTATACACGAGACACATCGATGGGTCCAATATTTTATGGACGTTTATTCGCCGCATGACCGTTCCTCTCCCACTGGACCCTCGCATTGTTCCCCGGTCGCGATCGATTGGAACCCTTATCCCGGGATTAGGGATCTTCTCATCAGTTTCTGTAATGAATTTATCGGAAACGGGCTGGGCCTTCCGCCTCCGTGCCATATTTATGGGTGGAACGTAGGGGTGTCTTGTTATTTGTAGGAGTTCCCCTCGTCCAATTTTCTAATTGGAAATCCTCGTCTGCAACATCTCGTACTTGGAGGACAACATTGCTGAGTGCAGATGGAATGTGATGGGATTGAGTCTCGAATAAGAGAATAGGGCATACTTAGTAATAGCTCATTTTAGTCAAATTTATATCCGCGATTTTATTTATTTGGGGTTACGTTTATTATTATAAATAACCTAGATACTTTGTGGTGGATTATCTTTATTTATTTCAAGCGATGAATTACTGTTGTGGTCTGGATGAAAGGTGGATTTTCTCGCTATCTCCAACAACTCTGTGGTCTGGGTAGAATGTAGGTTCTACCGCTGCCAGTAATTATTTTGTTGTCGTCTGGGTGAAAAGTTGATTCACCGCAGTCGCCAACAGCCTTGTTGAGGTCTAAAGCACCTGCTGTTTAGCTCCATGCTGAGATCTAACTAGTGGCTGGCGCAGAGGTTCACAGAGGAGAGTATAATTGAGCTCTCGAGGGTAGCGTGGAGGTCGTATGTTGGAGTCATCTTCAGGGGTCTTCATCCTTGTAGATACTTAGCGGAAACGAGTGCAAAACCTTATTTATAATTGAATAAGTAAGCACAACGAAACAAAAACAAAAATTTTAAATTGCTATTTTAGTCGGGCATATTTAGAAGAAATGTAAATTCCTTAAGTTCATATGAGGTTTGTTGGGTCTGATAACAAATAGAATGGATAATTCTGGACACCAAGGGAAGTGCTAGCGTAAAAATAGAAGCACCCAATTTGGATGGCGCCGTTAATGCTTTGTAGAGTGGCCTTTCCCACGAAGGACATTCTGCTGCCTTGCCAATTTGCATCCTCGAGTGCTCGCTTTTTCAAAGCACAACCAGCACCCGGACACTTGATCGATGAGGAGCCTCCTCGTCACATCCTATTTATTGGCGTGACGTCAGCGGAAATCCTACTCCGGAAAATCCTTATCGACGCTCCCAGATGCCTCGGCACAGAGAGGCGCCTTCCGAAAAATGCACAAAATAAAATATTCCGACGCCCCTTCTTCCCCAACGTAATTATTCCCTGTATACGTCCCGCAGCTCACATACGCGCTGCTGGGCTTCTCGGCGTGGTGCGGGCGTTTTGGGGCTCGGTTGTGCCAATAAATCGGGATCGGGATGGCCAATAATCGGGCCAGGCCATTTCGCGAAGCCGCCGCCTCTTCTGAAATATCGCGCGACCTTTGCGGCATGTAGTTTCCATAAAAGCCCCCTGGGATAATTGAATAAGAGGCGGAGTCGATAATATACGGTGCGGGGTGCGATTTCACCCCTCCCGTGCGATAGGGTAGACCCAACTTTAAATTTACTAGTGTGTGGGCTTTGCATATCGTCCCACATTCTCGATTGAATTTGATAGATCACTTCAACTTTACTGATGTACAAGTTATAATGTCGTAAGCTTTCAATTGTTATTTTTTTTTACTTAACAATGGTGATACTATAAGCTCATGATACTATAACTTAACTGTATTAGTTATAGCATAAAGGATTCTTCTATGGTTATAGTATGATGGATATGACTCATGTTAGGTGTATAATATCTGGAAATCCTTCCCTTGTTGCTTTCTGCTTACAACAATAATAATTGTAATTCACTTTTAATTGTTGATGTCTTCCAGTTTTACCCTTTTAACTTGAGTGACGTCCCAGTTAATTATCAAAGTGGAACAATGGATGTGCGACAAGCACCACCGTAAAATAGGGTCGAACCAAAACCCAAATGACGAAGGTGGTCGGAATCAAAACCCATCGAATGAGCTAATTCAAACAGCGCAATATTGCCATAATTAAGGGATGTCGGGGAGTTTCGCTAATTGAAATTTGCATGGATATTGTTTCGTCTTCATCGGGGGAGCCGGGGCACTTCTGGCCGGATTTTCCGGCCCCGCGACTTGCCGCTTTTCATTAGTCAGAGGCGTGATTTCCCTCTAGTCTTTGGGATTCAATTTGGGGTTGCGGCGGTGCCGAAATCTTTGACGATCCCCCGCTTTTCGCTTACAAATAGTCGAGTGGTAGAATCCTGTTCTTATTAGACCTAATCTTGTATTAAAATATTCCCTGTGGGATTTTTCTTTGCCGGGGCACTTGATGAGTTCGTCTTCATTAACAGTCCGTGGGAAATCGATACCGGGAATCGGGGAACCGCTTGTTCAGGATACGTTGCAACTCAGGTTGGAAATTAAACTATTTAATTGTGGAATTCACTACAATTAATTTTAGGATGTAGTTTTCATAGAACACAAGGAAAACTGTATAATCTGGAGAACATTAATGGAAGGGTGTACCAAAACGTGTATAAATATTCGTTCAAGATTGCCATACTTTACGGGAGAGTGAAGACGAAACCCTTGAGCTTGCAGCTTTCTAATAAAAGATTCCACACGTTTCAATACATGGTGACATGGAGAAAACGATGATTTGAAGGATGCTGGGTGTGGGGTTGCCGCCCCCTTCATTATGCTCGAAAGCCAATTTGAATTATCTATTCTTCGAGTCGGGCTGTTTCCCCCATCACGTCTTCGAGAGTAAATTCTCCCTCGCGATTTAGGGCGGCTCTGGGCGAAAGGCAAGGGACTCGATGCCATTGAAAGGAGAGACGGTTTTCCGGAGATTCCTCTCTGAGATTTCCGCGAATGTAATCGGACCGGGGGATGTGAGCGCGTGTATATGTCATCCCTTGACTGGCCGCATTGGCTGCACTTCTTTTCAGTATGATAATCCTGAATTCTCGAAGAAGTCCCCTCGCTGGAGTTAGACTCCACTCGTCCAACTTTATTTTCATCCGGGAAAATAGATTCGCTCATATCTCCACTGCAGGATATCAATTCAATTAGTTACTTGACATTTCATAAATAGATGTCTTAAGAAGGGTTGGTGAAATTGATGTGGAACTAGGCAAGTGCACTCACATTATTGGCAATATGGATTAGGTTGATGCGTCTGGATGAAGATATATTGTTTATTGTTTTACACCTCCGCACAACCACATCCCTTAACACTCGCTGTTTGTCGTCACTTTTATGGCCCTGTTGGTAATATCTATCTACGTCAGATTCTATAGATTTCGGTTGTGCGGGTTGTGTGTGATTTTCCATTCTATTACCGAGGCAACAAGCTGGTGGTTTGTACAGTACAATATGCTTGACAATTTCAGCGTGTGAGTCCAGCATTCGCACACTAATTTCAAGCCCCCCCCCCCTCTATCCGACTGTACACGCACACTGATCAAGTTTGAGAAATATTATCTCAAAAACTATGTTGATGAGCTCTTTTCAATTTTAGTATGATATTGGCAGGAGCTAAACGTTTCATTTAGTACGAGTTTCAAAGAACTCTTAAATATTCTCAAAATCAGATAAACCACCTTAATGACATGCCGCGCCACAACGTATCTAATTGAAATCTTGTGGATATAATTTCCCAAGAGTGATTGATCACCCCGAATTCCGTTACCACCCACCACGGACGTTCCTAAAATCACGAACGATCGGAATTGTCAAAGGGTGAAACCGGCAGAAGGGGTGGAATGTAGATGAGTCGGATCGAAGGCTCGCGGATCGGATCTAGATCCAAAGGGCGGATGAAGGGCCACATGAAGGCGGCCGATAGCACAGATATTACAGACATGAGGCGAAACGGAGTGGCACTGCTCAACCGTGAAGAAGATAAATGAAATGTGCCCCGGCGAGCGCAGATAAGCCGCAGGTCTGGCGCTAGGGGGCGAAGCCCGACTCCCGCGAACGCACTCTAGCCCCTTTTTATAAGCCGTAAAGTGAGAAGCCGGGACACGTGATAACAATCTATTAGGTGGCGCATTAACAATTTAAAACGAACCATAAATTCGCCAGGATGCGGTGCGCAGACTGGGCTTAGTGGCGGAGGGTCCCGCGGGAGGGTTGCATGGGGATGCGCGTACGCAAAGGTGTAATTCCCACAACGCGGACAAGCGTTCCCATTTACGGATGAAACGGACGTCCCCGCCGTGGGGGATTAATAATTAATTGATCACAGTTGTTGGAGAAATATATGCGCAATTTAATTATGTCAACAGGTAATTAATTACTTTGCTTGGGACAGCAAAGTTGTTGAATCTTGATGGGGTAACTATTAAATCGAATGGGGCCTTTGGAGTGGTGTGAGTGTCGTGGAGAATTGATCTGAAGACAAACTTTCGAACTTCAGCATAGGGGGGATTGAGGGTCTGTTCGTTTGCCTACATTGGGATACTCTGAATTACATCAACCCATTGATTTTGTATGGCAGTGCGCATTTTCACTGTGTCAACAGTTGATTAATTGTTTTGCCTGGGACAGTAAAACTGTCCAATGTTGATAATTTCTACAATTTTCCTTCTTTCATTATTACTCCAATGTTCATGGTTTAGGTGTAATCGAAGTTTCCCGCTCAGCTGACTCACCCTGTATTTCTTTCAACTACCTACAAATACCTACATCTGTAGTGAAGCATCTTCTGTTGATGCGCCAGGGATTTTTCTCCCCTGCATAATCCTCGTTAGGATGAGACGCTGCGAATCTTGTTTATATTCTAGTCTTACCAACTACACATAATTAGCCGATCTCTCCCTCTGCATATACATCAGCCAAACAGTCGTTTTTATTTCCTTGCGAGCGCCAGCACTCAAACTACCCCTCGAGATTAGCATCTAAGTAGCCAAATTAGCGTGTGGAGTTTTAAATAAAAAACATCTAATGGCGGACGTGCTCTGCACCCAGATGGGTCGGAGGGATGAAATTTTTCTTGAGAATAGAGTTGGATTTCCAATAAGACAACTTAGTCGGATTTTGAAGAGATTTGTTTCCTCGTCAATCCTTCACTATATCTCGATTGATATTTGAAATTATTTCGACTTAGGGAATCCGACTCGAAAAGTATTGCAGTAATTTTCCCTATCCCATGGAAATAAAAGCGTTCCAGCAGTTCTTCAAATAAATGGAGACGAGATGAATTCTCGCGCTTCCCACATTCGACCGCAATTTTTTCCCTCTACTTCCAAAACTACCACCAGGCATTGTGCCCAGAGCATCTATACATAGTTCAATTTATCTGTGGGCCACCTAAGACAAATTGAGCAAAAAGGGCTGACCCAAGTTAATTGGCCCTTTCCCGGCCTCGCTACGTTGCGGCCTTCTCGCCTGAAAAAGCAACCCTCAAGCGCAGCCCAATTTAAAAAGCTCCCTCCCGCAAATTGGGCCGATACATTTCAGCGTCATTATCTTTATTAATGACCGGAGGGGGGTTCCGCGCATATGTGCGCCGCACGAGATAGGGCTGTGCCCCGCGTCGCAATACATCATATCAACAAATCACGACCGAACGTTATCTTCAACCCCGTACAAGAAGCAGGAGAGGGCCGTAATAAATAACGCGTCGTTATCAGTGGCGTAAGGGGCGCGGAAGGGGCGACGCCAGTCCGGAGATGCACACTGGAGCCCCGCAATGCCTCGAAACAAGTGGTAACCTGCTGGTGTGTACTTTGTACGTCTGGCGGTCCCGCAAATAGGGGCATTGTCCCACTGAATGCGGCTGTAATGGGAAACAGTTCTGTGGTCATCCAGTTCCGCCATGTTGGGCGATGTGGCTTGTCCCGCTCGGAAATCATATTGGCTCGTGACTTCCGCCTGGGACGCACAATGTGGGCATCAGTGCTGTGCGTTTTATTTCCTAAATTGCAATTATATTGCAATTATACTTACTACTTTGGCAAAGAACTGAAATGACTTTGGGAAATTTCGCAACTGTAACCATTGAATTAATATGTATGCGCCTCCGCCAATTACTGGCGCTGCCCGAGTTTCAATCGGGGATTGCGAGGGTAATTTTATGTTCAACGAGAAAGAATGTAATAGACCCGGAAAAATTAGAATTTCATTTCCCAATGGAAAATGGAATAGGTCGTTCCGTAGTTGGCTCATAACGAAATTGGTCGGGGGCGAGGGCAGGACGGTTCGGAGGAGGATGGGAAATAAAAGTACATTAACATTTACATTTGAGCCATAAAATTTCTCGCCATTCGTCCGCTTTTTTCCGCGCCAAATTAATTACCCGAGAACTGAATTTATTTTTCACTCGCTCGCCATAAACGGTCTTCCGCGTTCGGCGCACGGGAAAGGGCACGCTCAAATATCACAACCGCCGCTCAAAAAAATTCCTTACGTCCTGAAACGCGCGCCCCGTACGTAAGTTTCGCCTTTTACGTCATTCACTGGTCGTGGAGTCGTCCTCGGGGAGCGATAAGTCCCTTTATTGTCCTTTTTGTGTAAAACGGTTTGGCAGGGTAACCGGGTCACTAGGTGTTGTAAAAATAACATTTTTCCGTGATATGGTTACGGGTTTAACGAAATTTCGCCGCGCTTTTATCTCACTTGTAGATAAATTGGCGGCGGGGAAAATGGAATAAAGGGAAAATAAAGTTAGAGGGACGGATCCCCACTAGTGGAGGAAGGATCGGCGTTTAGATTTGGCTTCGCCCTCATTTTTGATAATAACGTTTTCCAATAGCGAAGAAAAACGGTTGTTGGAAATATCTGTCCAAGTAAAATGTGACGAATGAGCGAAGTCATTCTTTTAACAGAAACTACAGGACTAGTGTCTTGGGTTTCAGTTGTGGTTTGTGTATTGGTAATTCCTTTGGGAATGCCACACGTTAGAATTCGTTTACCTATGATCGATCCCGTAGAACTAATACTAGGGCAACACCTCGCATTATAAGTAACATCCCCCGTAAGTAGGTAGTTGGTTCGAAATAATACCCCCGAAGTTGTTAGCCCCTAAAGTTTCCGGGAACCATCCCCGTTCATAATGGCCCCGTTCGAAATCTGCGACCCAAGGCTGGCGCTGGCGGAACAAGGGCGGTGGCTTCATAAAATTTTCAAGATCACTTAACAAATATTACATACTGTCACCCTTGGAAATGGCATTTTGCGCGAGGGTCGCCCCTGCTGAAAGGGACGTTTTCCGGCATTATGCCCCAGGCCTACTCGCTACTTTATTTAATAACATTACGCCCGGCGAGTTTCTCCGCTTGCGGCGTTTTTACCGGGAGGGGGCGCAATTTGGTTCCGGGTTAAATCGTCGGACGGCCTGGCCTCGCAGGCGTATTATTCAGAAATTTTCCGCACGGGGGGATGGCGAACAGTTCATATAACAAACTCTCATATACGTCAGACCCAAGCATAATGGAATATTATGGCGCGAACAGCTGGGTCCCGGCTCGGACATCCAGCGGGACGTGTCACACACACATGCCGATACCCTCTGGATGTGATGCCGGAGCACTCCTCCGACGCTTAACTTTGTGACAAACACTGAGCCTTGCTGCTCCGGGGTGCTCGCATTTTACATGACATCTGCAAACGGATGGATATTGCGATTTTGCTGGGGCGGATGACGGCTCCGCTTAATCCTCCACGAGTTGTGTTGTTCCGAAATGTGGGTCCCTCAACGTCAACATATTTCACCGGGCCCAAGACACCAGATGAATCGTTGGAAATGCTTTCGCGGGCAGATTAATTCCAACAATTATCATCGAGCCTACTCCGTTCGGTAATAAGCAAATTGCGTGTACGTACAACTAGCGACCGACACTTCTTATTCCTCCTTATAGTGATTAGAATACTAGTCTGTCAATGCATAAAATGCGAATCGATTTTTCATTTGCCCTAACCGAAATTTGATTGCTAATTTAACAAACAAGCGAACTTACCTTAGTAAAGTTCTATCGTGATTATATGCAACGTCCAATGCGATAACCGTCCAGGGACGGACTGCATAGTTGTCTGTTATGATATAGAGGACTGGACGCGAAGTATCTGGAGAAACCTTGAATTAATTTGGAGCAGTTATAGAGATTCTGAGGAGGGGTTGAGAGGTCATTTTATTTCGTTTATGTGGTCAAAAGCACACAAGCATTAGATAAGCACGTGAGGAAAAATATGGATAAATTATTCGTAGTAGTTTCTACCATATTTCAGTGTGAGATGAATAAGTTCAAACGCCCCTCGAAATTTTCGTTCCCTAAATGTATTCGAGTTCCCACGGTCATAAAGCACCCTATGCTGATGACGTGGTGGAGCTCCTCTGTCTGTCGAGAATTTAGATAGTGGTTCCTGTTGTTCTTACTCTACGTGTTTACATCAGAGATATCTTCCTCCACGTGTTTACATCAGACATTTCTTCGACCATCGCCTCTCTCACGGTAAACAGACCGCAAGCTTGGATCCGAAGTGACCATCAATCGGCACCTACATCACAACCACTAATCTGGTGGAAACCCTATTCGGAAAAAGGCCGCCTTCGGTGGGTTTTCCGAGGGCGAAAGGGGGTGTAAATCCTCAAGATGCGGCGAAGAGATACGCGCCGCGCGGTGATGAGCTCAACACCGCAGCCGAGAGAGGCGAAGCCCCCGAAAACAGCTTATCAATATTCGCGGAGCAGTCGAGGGTGCTGCCGGCCATTGTTCGTGTCAATGGAACACTTGACTGCGAGCTGCTATCCTCCAGGTTTCAATCTGGAGTGCGGATCTCGCCGGCAAATACGGCCCCAGGACCATTGTGTGCAGATGAAAGGAACTAATTTCGCGGCCGCACCATCAGATCAAACTTCCCCCCCCAGACCGTGTGTGCGCGCCCTTTCGATATCTAATGGACAGGACGACGCCCGCTCATTGCACAGGGCCGTGTTTATGTTTGCCATCGGATGTTTTACAACTTGCGGGTCCAATATCGAAGTCGTACGGCGAACTACGAGCGCATGCATTCGTACACTGGGGATGTGGCGTGAGGGTGAGGGGGTGAGCGCTATGGCAACTTTACATGTTCAATTGAGATGACTACATAATTTATAATAGAGGGTGTTACAAAGTCTCTTACTACGGGGTGTTCAAAACCTATTACCATAAATATGAGTGGTGAAAGAAGGAACGAATAAAACCATTTCAAGTACTATAGGAACCATTAGCAACGTTTCATTACAACGCGACATGACGAGCGTTTAATTGAATCGTTCCAATCGTCTTTATTTCGCTAGTGAAACATTGGCCACTAAACTACAATACATTCCGCAAATGCTTTTTGTTTAATGTGCTGTTAGTTCCTACCGTGTAAAACGAGTATAACACATGACCTGAGCTAAGCACGCTGTATCCCAGTAACATACCCATCGGTCTCTGTCTTTATGGGGACATTCGCGATCCATTAATTAAAACATTGTTCTAATTAAGTCCGACGTGTGTATAGAAATTCATTGGCTCGGACTTGTTTTATAGAACACCGCCGGACGAAATGTATGAGGACATTGTAACAATTTCCACTTTCCAATTGCACTCCATAAATTTGAACGGCCCCCTCTAAAATTCACTCCACCGGAAATTAAGAATTGACATGTTTCCTATATGACGATAGAACAGAAATTTTATGTTCCACTCAGACCTCAAGCGCATTTCCTAGGTTTATTGATCGAATTTGAATAAAAAATATTGAATAGTCAGATGATATCACAACAAAGTATTAATTGTGGAGATAGGAATAACAACACTTCGTTTTAATTATATTAAATACTGTTATGTAATACAATAAATACACGATAGTTATTTGAATGATAGAATTCAAATGGGAGAATAGTGGATAGTAAGAGTGTGAAAACAACGCTATAAAAAGTAGTTCGGGGTGGAATGGCCGCGAAAATTTCGGCACTCTGCCCCGAAGACCGCTTCAATGCCAGTGCTGCGCCAATAATATTTATGTAAATCGTTTCTGGTGGCAGGGTGGACGAATAAACCACCGAAAAGTATCCTTTATAGATAATAATTCACGGGATATTTTATATTTAGTGGTGAAGTATGATAATAAAGGGCCGTGCAATAAATAACGCAGCCGGGCGGATGTAAAAATTTTACCATATCGCACTTGCTCGGTAAATTTGTTTGAAATATTCGGTGCGCGCCATTTTCTCGGAATATATTGTCGGCGATTATTCGCCCGGCGTGTAGTGGTAATGCCGCCCCGGGGATTTATTTCCAAACTTATTCATCCCCGTTGAATTTTATCTGATATTTGTGTTTTTAAATAACAAATAATATTTCCCCGTTTTGCGTAGCGTATTTTCGCGCATTGGTAGCATTAAAACGGCACGCAAATTATCATCCGATATTTACGCGTTCAGTTTTAAACTTCAATATTGCAATTTGTTTTGGCAGCTATTTTGTATTCATTGAAAAAAATATTTTCAGTCAGAACGGTTCAATGGAACGTGCAGCTCGTTAGCGTTGCAACATTGCAGCGACAATGAATAAATACAGATAAATATAACTGCAATTCACGTTGGGGCATCTGTAATTGCGTTCGAGGGGGTTTTGTTTGTTGCCTGTGCTGGGATATGAATGCGTTTGAGTATGCGTTGTAACAGAGCCGTCATTTCCGAGTATCCTTAGGTTGGAAATTGAATTCAGGGCGAATGGATGTGAAAAAAAAATGGGGTCACAGGATCGCATCATCCACATTTTGGTTTTTCCGCGCTAGTGTTCGCCCAACGGGTTAAATTTTCCCTTTTTCCTCGCACGTGGTTATTATATTTTACATGCCGATGGGTCGATTCAATGGACTCCTATTGTTGTCCGTGATGTAGATATCGGAAAAGGCTTCTCTTGCATTGTCAAACCTTTTGTTATGAATGCGATGGAAAGCCAATTATTGTTTTGTTATGATACTTTAATTTGTTTACGCTACAGTGTAGATTAGTTTTACGCATTCCAAAATGAGTTCCTTTCAAAGTTGTGTTTATGTTTAAAATGGATAAACTTTTTGCACTTTTGAATGGACGATTGGTATTTTCCACTTTATTTGAAACTAAGTTCTACGATCTCAAGGATTGGAGAAATCATAAGCCCATCCGATTGTTTTATCGGCCGTTAGAAATTTCCCACCGCAGTTCGCGTGAGAGCTGGAGGGGCTTTGGAACCAGGGGCGCGTTTTATCCAAGTGTTACTTAATTATCTTATCACTACATAGTATAATTGAGTTTCTTTCGAACTTAAATTGGTTTATTCCTGTTTGCAACTTCTGCTCGGGCGCCCTCAATTCTCCGCCAGTATGCAACCTAATTCTTCTTGAAATTTAATTGGAATTGCTTCCAGCTTAATCGACATTTTGCCATCTTTTTGTTGCGTTTGCGTTGGTTTCTTTCCGCAAGCGGCGCAATTCCCGATTCCTTGATGGAAATAACTTCGGCTTGATTTACGCCCGGTCTATCAATTCAGTGGAAGAATATAATTCAGTTCGCATATTGCCAGTAACGAAACGGTTTTTACTCTCTCTGTTCCAAATGATATATTCAATGTTATTTCTTAAATAATGACGTATACATTTGGGAATTTACTGTGGAACATTAGATAATTTTGATAATAGAATGATTATTACTCGCTGTGTTTGAGTAGGATTAAAAGAAGCCGTCTTTGAGGATAACAAAAAGGAGAAACGTCGGAGCATTGAGGTTGAAAAGGTCCCCGCCAAAAGGGGCATTCGACCGGAAGCTAATTTGTATTTTTCCAAATGGCCGGTCGTTCCGGCGAGGGCCGATATGATCTTCATATTTGTGTTACAATGTCTAAAAAGCGAGCGCAGCGCCTTCTCTTCTCCGGCTGGCCGAGAAGATCTATATTGGGGCGAAAAGAAAGGGCAATTTCAGCGGGATTTAGCTCCAGTAAATTGATACTGCAAGACTTTCAGGTACTTTTGTCGGGAATCTCTGCACTTCGCTGATAACCCTCCACTATAGGTAGATTTAGATAGATTAAGATTGAGCGAGCTACGCTCGCCCTATCTAAACCCATTGTCTATTTCATAATTATCCTTCGAGCTGGCGGGACCCTTTGTTGACGGCTCTCTTTCCTTCGGATGGATTATCCTTACTCGATTTTCCTCGGGAATTCGGAGTAAAAAACCTTCAAACTTCTTTAATGGAAACGTCGATCGTTCGCGCTTAGTGAAAAGTTTTCCAATTGGTACATTATAAATGACCCGCACAAACATTGTTTGAATAATGATTTAATTACAACGCACGTAATGCAAATACGGAATACCTTTCTTCAAACATACAACTTCCACAAAATTTTAAATTTAAATCGTTTTCATATATAATGCCCTTATTTTATGCGACCCTATCTTCAAAATAATCTCACTCAGATTATCATTTGGACACCTACTGCTCTTATTTTGCAAAATTTTGGTTGGATTTCAAACAAATTTAATCGATATAAACAAAACTCCATACCAGACTGTTCGTAACAAAAATTAAATGTATTTTATTGCTTTTCATATTGTCGATTATACAATTAATACAGTTCTAATGCTCTAAATCAATTTCAGTCACAACACCCCAAACAAAATAATGCCCCATATAAATCCGTTGGAGTAAAAACAATATTTTGACGGCAACCAACGCACAATATCGAATCGAATCAGAATAATTCGCCGGAGGGCATTTTCGACGTGCCAATTAACAAGCGCCCATACTCGGTCTGTCCGTCCGTCGGACCACGGAATATAACTCAATTAATCAAAATTTACAACGCGTTAGTCGCCGGCCGCGGATAATTCAGAGGGACCTTGAATTAATTTCCGGCCTGACGTTTTAATCTGGCCGCAAACATTATCGCCGCACAAAGGTAGTCCACTTTTTCAAGTGAGATTAAGGCAAGCCCGGGTCCATAAATTCCGGAAGCGCTCTGAACGAATGACGTATTATCCGGGTTAGAGAGAGGCGCCGCGGCGCGGTACGGCGATAAATAATTTATGTATCATAGGTGGATTAACCTTTGATTTAGGTACGCGAGTGGATTACCCAGGCCTCTCTCAACCGAACGGGGTAATCATTAAAGCCGATTTGAACTGGTCTCGTAAATAACTCTAATCGCCCTATTGGGTTTCGATCGGGTTTGCGCTGTTTTAATTCAAGTTGCGAAAATATTTAGGAGTGCGTGAGTTGGTCTTATTTGTATAATTAATCAGATTCAAGATTCAATTCTACATCATTATCAACCACATTCATTAGGAGTGACAATATCAAAATATTATTAAAATTGCTACAATATCACTGTGCATGTACCTACCTACTGAGTAAAGTAGCAAGATAACAATGCTGACGGGTGGACTATGGCGGAGGCGCCGGGAGATTAATTCGCAGATCGCTCGTCGCTCGAAAATCCAACTTTGTCTCCCAAAGTATAGTGTTATTTAGCTCTTATATTGAATATTGGTATATTTAATTACATTATTCCCAAATTTCGAACCATTTGTCACGTTGCGTCGTTTTGAATTTTTTAATATATTAATTTGAATCCCAAAAAAATGGGCAATATGGTAGAAAATCATCCCATTTACGAATTTCTCAAGATATTTGATGTAGGTACGATGATTTTTAAGGGGCGTTACATACAGCGCGACGAATACAATATTCTCTTTTGAGAACGTTGTTGTTGTGAAGAGAACAATAAATAAAATAATACAAAATATTATTCATCTAATGTGTATCACTTTGCGTACACGTTAAACTGAAGTGGTTGAGATAGTACAAAGAACGAGCGAATTAAGCACCTATCTGTATAGCAGACTCACCAGTGTCCGTGGTCGGGAGGGGAGCTGAAGGCTCTTGATGATGATGGGTCGTCCGAATCCGGAGAGAACAGCGCTCTAAGCCGACTTCAGAGTGCATGTTTTATCGTTTACAAGGCCCTGCAACGGCATGGCCGAGCGAGCTGGGTAGCGCAAATTCAGAAATACTCGTGAACTTTGCCGGGGCACACTTATCAAACCGCAGATCTCCCGTCCATAAAGTCTCTCCAGCAGCGTTCACTGTACCGCTAACAAGAGGTTCTTAATAATTCTGAGTTATTTCGCAGTGCTGTTGCTCGCACGGGTTAATTCCCTCCGTGCCATTAATTGTTGTTTATGGCATTTGACTGCGTTGTGTATGTGAATGAGGGCGCTTAAGTTCTAGACACAAGTTTATTTCTTTGGCTGGCGAACGACTCTAATGTCTCACTGTACTGTCCCCTGCTCCTCTCGTAATCTGTATAAGAAAACAAGTAAGAACATGAACATTTCGATTGCTATTATCTGTGCTGTCGTCGCGTCGGATGAGCCCAAGACTTACCTCTGTATAGTGTGTACCTATAATTGTTAGAAAATCCCAAAGTTAGATATTTTAAATTAACATTTCAGTTTCTCTTTTTCTAAAATCACAAAGGGGGTGTCCATTGCAAGTAATAAAAATATGCACACGCAGATTCATCCCGATTTATTACGTATGCGTCTCCACCAAATGCTGCATTAAACCAGCTCAATCATTGGTGATGTTTTGAGTAGTTTAGAGTGCGTGCAAAACGACCGCGGAATATGCGATTGGGTTTAGGGTAGGTAGTTCAAACGGGCTTTGAAAGCAAATTCACGCAGCGAAGAGCTTTTTTCCGCTCAAAAGAGTGGCGTATCCCATGTGGAATTTCGTGTGGTACCAGCTGAATTTCAGTCGTTTTAATTTAATTTAGGCGGATTGTTTTTAAACAAGTCAACGGTCGATGGATCTAGAATTTGTACGTTTTAACTGACGTGCTAACAGTTGTGCTCTGAATTTCCAATTTGTTTTTCGGCGAGGTTATTGGTTTTTCCGGCTGGATACGTCCAAATTGAACTTTCCGCACGGACAATATTTAAAACGAAAAAAACACAGCTGTTCACTTGATGGTACACCCAGTAATCGGGAACATGCAACGGTTTTCAATCGAAATTATTAATTTACTGCTGTAGAATTACAATGGAAAATCATCAGAATCGTAAAGTGTTGAACACATCGCTATCTGTCTTGATTTAAAGTTTGAAATTTTGGTTGCCTTTAATTAAAAAATGAACGTATCTTTTTGAATTATAAAAATATAATTCTAAAATGGAAGAAATACACTCAAAGTGTTTTTTTGCATTACCAGTTCCAGAACTGTTGGTAGTCTACTCAGCACTAAATTCGCCTAATTTGTTGCATCCATTCCAAAGGAAATCGATGTTCATTTTCGAATAACGAGCAACCCCCTTGCCCTTCTCCCCCAGTAAACACTAATTGACACAAAGGCACAATACCAACAGTGCGATACCCCGTTTCACCACCTGGGAATTCAACTCCCTAGATTTGTTTAAATCACCCCCGACGTTAACGAGCTAACAGACGACGGAATAAATGTATTAACTCGTTCACTTGACTCTTCGTAATGTGCGGATCGGACGAACGTACAGCCGGCTCATGGGCATTTTAATTAATGCGGGCAAGATCCGTGTTGAATTAACGTGTCCGTTTCCGGATTTAAATTCATATTCGAGCGGCCATTTGTTCACGTGCGAGGACGCCGGAAGTCGGTTCGTGCCCGTCATTTTTCAAAGAGATAATTCCGAATTTCAGTCGGACCATAAATATAAGTTAAGCGGGCTCCAATTTATCCGCCGACTATTTATCTCTACTTACGTCTACCCCACTGGAACTTACATGCTATGGGCCCGAAACGAACGAATACGAATGGAAACGCGCGGAATAATCGCATTAGGCCATTAATCCTCATACACAAATTGCAGGTTTGGTAGGTATGGACTTTTTGGTCTTCACTCCTGCGGATAGCAGTGACAAAAGAGGTTGGTTATCCGAAAAGTGGACGATATTTCGAAAAATGCCTCCATGATTTTTACCATGTTTGTGTAATTTATTTTGTCCTTATCTTTTGTTTGACATTTTGTGTTTATTCATCTAGTGCTACTTTTGTTATTCTGACTGGAGCATGAAATGCATATTTTGAGGAATAGGCTAAAGTACTAGGTAATATGTATAATCACAATGAATGAATCTGAAAAGAAAGTTTTATTTTTAAATGGAACATATAGTTAATATCAATTTGAGACAGCAATGATATCATTAAACTGACTCTGATTTATAATTAGTGTCTTTTTTGTCGCCATTTTATTACCAAATATACCCCACATTTCTATTGTGCGGTGCCATTTTATAAGTGGACAGACAGGCAACATTTTACGCCAAGATGTGACAATAAAACACAATCCCTCCGGGGAGGGCTGCGTGACCGAATTAATTGAAAATGGCGCGCTTTTATTGCTCGATTTTATTCGCGGGCTCGGGCAGCGGATCGGCCCAGAAATTAATTATTTTTCACTTGATAAATTACAACGCGCGCCCCCGATCGGTCTTAAGGAGGCTCCGTGACGAAATTGCCTCCAACAAAGATTGTTTTTGTTGCTGCAGGCTTGGCGGATTAATCACGAACATTGTACCTGTCTGTCGGTGTTTTCCGGGCAAAATGTGCCGGATTATCGATTTTTTTCTGACAGCGAGGCACGCGCTGGCGGCGAAAAAAGAATGAATGGCAGGGTTATCGGAATATTTTGAGAAACAATAAAATTTGTTATTAAAAATTGATATGGTCTACGTCTTTAAAATCAGAAGTAATAGACGGAGGTGTGCTCTACGTCTTTACGAATCATTGATTAATGGTTATTGGATAATGATTGAAATAAATTGGGTACCTACTCTTAGCAAGGAAGATGCGTAAGGATGGGGGTTCTATTCGCACTAGTGAATCTCCCCTTTTTTGCAACGCAAAGCATCAAGTTTTCTTGCGTCTCCAACCTCGGGTTAATGTAATCCAAAAGTGTTTATGCGGAAAATCTTCCTTGGGAGGATCCTTCCACTAATCCCGAAGTTCGCCGGATCGTAACCCGCCTGGGATTTCCCTTCCATCCAATATATTAGAAGGGACCATTCCACTTAAAGGGTGTATTGATTTTCTTAATTCCCGTTGTTTTTTTTTGTTGACAAAGCAAGTTTATTTGAATTAATTTACATTCCAATTCCTAAATATAATTTTGTTCAGTTAGTCGGTATTTTTTCATCGAATCACTGATCTTTAATATTATATTCGTTTTGCGTTGAAATAAAAATGAATTTGTAAACATACTTAATTAATAACAATTTAAATCAATATTGGGCGCTTTTTTAAAATCATATCAAGTTACGTTTCTTAACATATAGATACATATTTACATACATACCCTGTACGCATAGCATTATAGAAATAAGTTACATGTTACACAAAACTAATTAGTAAATACGTACGTAAAGCTAATAATTTCATGAAATACAGCCTCAACAGGCGAAGGCAAGGAAATTTTTTTTTGTCGTCCCCACGAAAATTCCAACGGCCCAACAAATTTCCACCACACTCAACTTTAAATCCCAAAGCATTTAACGTTATTCCACGTGGGAGTGGGAAGAACACCGCGAGTACGTACATTTGGGAAAACATCAGTTTCAACTTTAATGGAGTTTACGGAAGAGGAATTAAAATAAAAATTGCCTGGGACCGTCTTGCCCCACAAAAGTCCTGGAAGGTGAGAAAAGCGTTTTATTGCGTGCCTCGCCCTCATAAGGGCCGCGATTCTGGAATTAAGTCTCCCTTTCCGAGCCAATTTAGATTAATTTATTAGGCGTGTGGAAACATTATCCAGGGGAAAAAGTGCTGCAACTTCGACCCCCCAGCTGCAGATGACGTCCCCGTATTTATCGCCATTCCTGCGGCAATAATTCCGACCACTCCTGCTAAGCTCCCCGTCCATCCTAGGGCGAAATATACACTTTTATAAGCTCGGTTATCGCCGAGCTTTATGCGGTCCACCGTCAGTTGGCTGGCGCAGCTTTTAATGTATTCGCTGCCCCCCCTGTATAATAATGGCATTGGTGCCTAATAAGCGTTTTATTTTTTCAGGAATTTTATATTATCAGCGAAGCTGGATTATTTGGGTCAGTTATAAGTCTACATTTTCATTCAAGCATTGTTTTTTTACCAACGATTCACATTTGCATTACTTTAGCTCGAATTATTTCCTTGGGAAAACATATTGTCATAGTCATCATGAATTTCCATATTCCGTTATTGGGAAATGTTTCCTAAATAGAGGAACGTAAAAAATTCGGATTATTATGTTAATAAGTATATGATAAGCCCTCATAGTGGCGTGCTTTAATGAAAAGTCGTTTTTAATTCAAATTTTACCAATTTTTATAACTCGACCAGTCTGACGGATGGTAATATAGGTAATACTTCAACATATACGAAAATGGCAAAAGGTCTTTTAATCGCAGAAATGTAGCAACAAGCTTCCAATAATTCCTCAAACCGTACATAGCAACAGCAGCAGAGAGAAAGGCTCTAAACTCGAGCGAAAGCTGGTCAGCGCTATTGGAAGCGTGTATGCGATACACTTGAATAACAACTAAAGTTTCGGAAGTCCTGCTGCACGAGCAGCAATGCAGAGAGCCCCGAATGCAGGGTCCTCTGTAATATATGGACCAATAAATAAATCAGTCCAACGTCTTCCCTGGCTTAGGGTATCCAGTCATTCCACCACTTTCAATTTACGGTATTGAACTTTATCGATGCGAGTTCAATTCCTCCACAAATTGCGGGGTTTCGGAGGGCGTAGCGGGGAGGAGAAAACGGAGCAGAAGGGCATCGATTACGTTTCACAGCGACATATATAAAATATCGTGAGAAGTTTTCTGTTGTATTGATTTCTGCTTATTGTGAACTACCCGGATATCATTGAGAATTCCTCAACTCTCGAGAATATAACTTTTTACTGAATTCTATCCAGATTCACCAGCCAGTGCTTTTTCAATTAATCATAAAGATGACTTTAACCCTTGTACGGCACAAGCTTATTGTATCGCCATAATGCTTATTAGGCACAAACGTGTGGTACATGACGTGTACCGCTATGCCTGTAAGGGTTAAAATAGGCTTTAAAGCGTTACGAAGAGTTGTTATCGTAATTACTACGCATTACCGTTTACGGTTCTCATTCGTGGCATTTTATGATGTAAAATTGTTGGAAGTACCTAACTCTTATGCCAAACCCACTTTTGTAGCTTTAGGGTTGCATGAAATTATTTCTGGAGAAATTCGCGCGAATTTTCCCATCCCTTCGCCCACAATTACAACGGGATCGATTGCCGGGCGAGGATTTTGTTTATCGTGAGATGTAGTTTCCGGGTCTCTTCGGCCTTGTTATGCTGATGATTTGCCGCCAGCCAGCCCGAAAACTTATTATCGCGTGGAAGTAATTTTATAATTAATATCGTTCATTAATTCCGAATGTAAATTAACAAGTAAACTCGTCCCGGATTTTAATTGCTGTTTAATTGTATAAATTAAAATATTTACGGTCCGCCGTTGCAGCGACTACGGTATTTCCATTCTTTTTCAATTAAAAATTTAAAAAACATCGCAAATTGAAAAACAAATCGCGCACCCCCTTCAGCGGACAACTCTTCCCGACTCTTCCCTCACTATTTACCAAGTTTTTTTTGTTAATCAGTTTTGTGTACTTTTCTTCCACTGTCTCCCTCTCTGTAACCAGTGGAATTGTTTGTACTTGTTCAGAAATCACTTTCAACTGTGTCTATTGTCAATTCGTTTCATTTGAAGACGATTCATTAAGCGTTCAATAAGGTTGAACGCCTCGTTCCAATTCAAATCAGCACATCAAAAATTCTTTTTGCCATTTTCATATTCATTATCCCAATTTACGATCGATTATTAATTACAGATCAACAACAACGGAAAGAGCAACGTTGGGAGATGAACTCGTCGAGTAGGGAGGAACTTCACTAGGGTAAGTTGATTTGATCGTGTACCTATATTCTGCGTCCAGTCCTCCGATATCACGAAGATGTTTCTCTAGTGAGGTCCCACAGATAATGAATGCTCCCATACTTCTTCATTTTTTCACTGTCTCTAAGGATCTGGAGGGTTGATACATTTATAATATTAGTGTTTAAAGTATTTATTTCGTTTGCATGAATTGAACAACCGTGCATTTTAAACAATTTATTGCAATTGAATCGAATGGAAAAATGATAAAATTTGGACATGTAGTAAGGTTCCGCACGCCATCCCCATTTTCATGCTTCCAATGTTTATCCACCCTAAGCAGACCGTGTATTCCTTGCGGGGGAATTAATATGACAGGCGGCAGTTACACAGAAAAATTAACTACTTCCCGCAAATTGCATTAGTGCATAATGCAAATGAAACGAGAATTATGTTCCACTGAAATAAGTAAACATATAAATTATTTATGAGGCGAGCTCCAGATACAGCGGGGTCGAGTGCTTCCGTGAGGGTCGGTGGAAATTTTTAACTCGCTCGGAACTGCTTGATTTAATTAGAATCGAAGCGGGAGGGATTACAGTAGTTATTTCGCATTCGCGGACATATTTTGAATCGCGACTCATCCATTCAGAGGTTCCAAGCAGCAGGTACTTTTATGTTAGGCGGATGTGATGGAATCCGGCGTTGAATCAAAAACAGTAAAACACGCCGGCGTATCTGTGGAAAGCAGCGATCCGGATGACTTTTATCCATTATGCATAAATTCCCTCCGCCAGAAGTAAATATGAAGCGGCGCGCCAGCCAGTCAGGAGAGGAGCCACATTGACAACCATCAACTTGTAAATTTAAAAACAACATAAAATTTTGATATTTCACCGGGCGTAGGTACGTCAAGTCCACGGGGGTAGATAGCGCAACTGGCGGAATTGAATAACGATTTCTGTTTGTCGCAGCAAGGATATTGTTGACTCCGTTTATCAAACGTACGTAGCTCACTATATCCAGATGTCGCAGTATCTGGAATAGGGTCGACGTGACTGCTTCACGGTTTCATTTAATAACGTTTCTTCAAACACATCACATTCTTACTGATAACACTTCAACGGGGAGGTCGCTCCTCATATTCACGTAAATTGGAAATTATAAAGGGGCGCTGTCTTAGCGCTTCACGCAAACGAAAATTCATCCAGGCCGTTTCGCAGACAAGGGCTGCTCCACGCGACGGTCCATTTTCATTTTTGGGACGCCTTTTTGAAATTTACGCGACAGCTCGGGAAGTGAAGATGGAGCTTTTTATCGGGTAGACGTCAACCCTTCCGGGTGGAGAATAAATTGCGCGGAAAAGGGCAGCTGTCGTCATTTTCGAAGCGGCGTAATCGAAACGGAAAAGGGAGCGATAATGGAATCAAATGCACAGTGGAAATGCAAATATTAAATCGAAAAGTAATTGGAGCCAGTCAATCTGGGCTAGGGTGGGACGCGTTCGTTGCTGGTGGCTCCTGCGGAAATGGAGTACCGGGTGTTTTTTTTTTCCTGCGGTGTAAGAGTTATTGGTGCTTCGTGGGGAGGGGACCGTCAGGAACGCGAGTTTTGATTAAAATCTACAATGATTCCAACGTTAGAGGCGGATATTCCGAGAAGACAGGCAGTTCCGATAAGGCAATTACCGGGGGGAGTTAAGTGCGCCATTTCAGGATTTCTCGCTACTAATTTGAAAATAAACAAGCCCGCAGCAAATTGTTGGGTAAATACTGAAAAATGGCTGAGGAATTACAGCCACTTAGTGGAGGAGTTTCGTTGGTGGGGTTGTTCAATTGGATTTTCACTAAATGTCAGTTGGGTCGAAAACATGTTTTGGTATCTTATAGGGTGTAGAAATGTCAAATACAAAGGGGAGGAAATGTCGGGGCATTTGAAAGCTCGCCGAAACGTGAATTTACCGCATAGATTAAGGGGTGTCTTAGCCTTGGCTTTACTAAAGAACCAATACCTTAATCGTGGGAGATTAGACAAATATGGCTTTCATGAATGAAAAATTATTAATAAATTAATAACTTAGAGAAATGATATCATGTATGTTTAAATTTGTTGAAACTACAATAGAAAGACTGGAGCAAGAGCTAGGATTCTCTCGAATAAAGTCGATTTGTGGAACTCCAGCAAAATTCTAAATTATTAAATCCTTTAAACCTTGCAACACGAACTTCACCTCCGCAAGATAAACACCCCCATGGGATGGGGCGACGAGCTAATTATTTTTTGCCAAGTCGGAATCATCCCCGTCCTACAAACTTATGTATTTAATTTCCTGATTCCCAGATTAAAATGACCGTAAATTTTTAAATAAGTTTTTTTTGTCCCCCAGCCACCGGGGATTGTGTCTCCTCTCTGTCCTCCCTTCTCCCCAAGCGAATATTTTTATCGAGTTAACAAGGAAAGCCGTGAAATTAAAATTTCCTTTCCTTGAACAATTTACGTCCGGTCTCCAGATTAGAGCCCTGATAAACGGCCCAGCAAATAGCCTTGCTGAACAGGACACAATTATTTAATTTGGAGACGGCTTCGTTCCCCCGCGGATAGCCGCAAAAATTACTGCTTTAAATAGAAATGATTTACATGTTGCTGAGCAGTGCTAAGGCCGCTGATTAATGCCGGAGATAAGAACCGTGGAAATTCTTTTCGCTGGAATGCAGGGCTTTTCGACGTCATTTCAGCCTTTCACGCTCGAGGGATATTTTGCTCGGGCTGCGATATAGAATTTATATGGATTTCAACAACTTCTTTAACAATTTTAAATGTCTTGAATTCAATTTGATTTTGAACTTCACGAACTTCATTTACGATTCTAGCAACCGACACAAATCTAGGATAGTAAGAGGAATAATTTACATTTTTTCCAATTAATTTAAAACAAGCAATATACCTACTAAGTATTTTGTAAACGTCGTTCTGAAGAGCACGAAAAAGGACCAAACACAAATCCGTTTTTCATCATTCAATTTAGCTCGGAAATAAGGATCCGCGATTATTCTGCGTTTGAAACCGAACCACAGCAAATTAGATTAACCAACGGATGGAAACGAAAAGGGACAATAATATAACGCGCTCCATTATCCTCGGAGCGCGCCGGAAAATCAACAGTATTAAACGGGCTCGGCCAGTCTGGCGCTAGCTCACCGCTCCCGGGTAATAACGCTCTCGATATTTTCATAAGCGATTATTTCAGTTTAATCGCGAGAACGCCGCTTTTAATATCATAAGAGACTGCTTTATTATTTTTATCTCGCCTCCGAACGGCGGCCGCCGCGCGGCGCGAATAAAAATGAAGCGTTTTAGTTGGCCGATTAGGGCCCGGATCGCACTGTTTACATAATTCCCGAGGCACAATTTGTATGTATTTCCGTTCCAATTTTGCTTCAGAACGGAGGACAATGGGCGAAAAAATGCGGACTCCATTCAATTATCTATACGTTAATCACGAGGGTTGTTATCTCCCACTATAACTACGTTTTGTGTTTCAAGGGGAAGAGGAAAAATTTCCTACTCCAACATTCAGTGTGAATATTTTACTGCAGATATTTACTTGCTTCTTCCTTCATTACTGCTTGAATCATGACGTCATCATGCAAAATCTCTGGATATTTTTTATTCAGAAATTAATAATAACGTTCTACTACTTCTACTACACCAAATAAAATTCAACTAAATTTTATTTGGTGTATTATTTACACCCTGCGTATCGTCGACGATAATAACTATCTAAATTGAACAGAAAACATTTTTCTCCCAAGTATGGAAAAAGGTAACTTTCGAAGTCAGATCAGAAAAATTGTTGTTTCGCATTTATATTCACACAAAAACAAATCGCTATACAGGGTTGTTCAGGAATAGGCACATTAATTTGAGGGGGTGAAAGTTGCTTGGTTAGATGAGCATAGAATTTGTGTTGTCCAAATTCAAGATAACGGAAAATAAATAAAAACGTACATTTTTAAACGTTTGAAAAACACAAGCTGTTGCACTATCTCGTTCGACGTTTTTTTTTACTTTGCTCGTCAACAATGACTGTTCAGTTAGACGCGACATCGAAGAGCGTTAGCATGTAGTGAAACACGGCAGCCACTTCGAACGTTTATTATGATTCAGATTGTTATAAACGGTTCATCAGGAAGTATTGAATTTTGTCAGTGAGTGTTTTACTATCTCAATCTGAAGTTTTACCCCAGTGCAACTTTATTCACGGACTAGGCGTTATTTGATTCCTCCCTTCACGAAGTGAACTCGATGTCCAGCAAATCAAATGTAAGTACTTATTGAGGGCATAGCATAATCCTTCAAAATTTACTTGTGAAAACGTGTAAAATCGAATTTGTTTATGTGGATTTTTTGCGAATGGTAGGCAGGCGGTATTGGTGTTAGGGGAAACGATTACGCCAGTGATTCCCAATCAAATATTTTCTCTGTTGAACTTGACTTTGGAAAACTGCGCCATATTGATTTTATGCTCATCTGGCCATTAAATTCACCTCTTAAAATGAATGTACCTAATGTTCGGATATGTTAAAAAAAACTGCAATCATCCATCACACAGAATAACAGCGTCCGTCGAATTTGGCTAAAAATCGCCATATTCCAGTGGTCTAATTTTCCCATTAATGGATTTAACTGGTGCCGAATGGAAAGAGTGTGGGAAAGCAATAACCCGCATGTTGAATAATATAACATTATTCGACGCCAGTAGCAATAGTCGACGCAATAATAATTTACAAAACAATTTTATTTGTATCGATTGGACGCTCTACAAAAGCATAACTACATTCATGCGCCGATAAAGTCGCGTGAGAGTTGGTTAGTTAATTTTCGGTGGAATATCGTCGGATACAAATGATACAATTCGAATGCTGCAGCTTTTCAATTGAAAACTTCCGATCGACTAAATTACTGAATTAATTACATTTTAGTCCACATGACGGCGAGTTCTGTACATAACTTTACCATCAGTATAGTAACCGATGCGATGGGAAATTTATGTACTACTAGTCAAATATTAATTTTTGGTGGAATTATCAAATTTATAATAATGACTAATAGCAGTTTTTACTTTAATAAATGTATGCTGATTCGAACTATAATCAAATATTCATTGCCAGTGTTGGGATTTCCGAATCAGAAAGGAGAATGGGGGTTGAGTAAAAGTATAGTCCGAGCTCGGACAGGGGGTTATTTTATATGCTAATGAAATAGAACACTCTCCTATGCTAATAACTTAAGATTCAAGCGGATCTTCAACAACAGTAGACAAATAAAAGCCGAGCATGTTCAGACAAAAGGGACTGAAATCCGCTTTACAAGTAGAGTTTGAAGAGGCCGTCTCAGCAAGTCCCAGCTTGCACTTGTCAAGAGCAGGGGGTCGTCAGAGGCAAGAAGTCAGGCGGACGAGTGGTGGCGGCAACAACCCCTGTCCCCCCATCTTTCCTTTGGCCACTTCTGGCTGTCTTTTATACGTACAAGGTGAATTTGAAGACACTCATGCAAATTAGCGAGCAATTTCTCGGTGAAATTCTGGCTTACTGAAAATGTGGAGACATTTGAGTAATTTGCTGGAATTAAGATGTTTCCTTACAATGTATCCATAGGAGGGGTTGACTCATATTTGTAATTCCAACGCGTTCTGCCACCGAATATTCAAACAGAGGAAAAATGGATAGAAATAGAATTCAGCGATAAATTACTATAACTTTCTTGCTGTAAGTATTTAAAAAGTGCAATCGCGCTCCGTGTGCTAAGAACTTTGCCTCTAAAACTGCTCTAATAAAACTTATTTCTCCCATTAACCCTCAGACTCGGCGCATAAAGTATAATTCAAATTGCTTTACGCAATCGTAAGTTATTTTCCAGCCACCGTATAATGCACGCCCATAAAGCTCCGTATTGCAACGTTGGATATTTATTAGATTCAAGTCGGCGAGAGTGAATGATTGCGTAAATGCTTGCATTCACATCATTTTATATTTCCGTAACTTGTATGGATTTGGAATATGAGGTCGAAAAGTATGGCAAATTTAATAAGTAATTGTAATTGATGGATCGACTTCCATTGTAGTACTGTTAGATTAATCCAGGAAATATATCAAAGCATATCATTTTGATAGTATAGTCCGACTATTACAGTTGTGAACAAAAAAATACTCTGCAATGTAATAATTTAATACGCGAAAATGGAATTAATACATACGGAACGTATTAAGTGTTATTTTAGGTGTTAAGTATAAGAATTATTTTAAGCGGATAGGTGCAAAAATACAAACTGTAATATGTCACTTTCGGGTGATTGTTTTTATCACTGATTCAAGAAATAAGATAAAAAATAATCCCTTCTCGAGTAATTGGGTATCGCATTTGCCAAAACGCAAGTCGAATTTGAATAGGACATCGCCGAAAAATGCGGCCCCTCTTCAAAACAGGAATCTAATTTTACAGGGGCGCAACGCAACATTTCCATCTCAAAAGAAAACACAATTTACCCCCGGAGGGACGTTTCGAGTGCATGCAGAATGCAAATCAAACATTATTTCAGCTCTAAACGGCGGCCCATAAAAATCCGAGGCAGCCCTTTGAACTCTCACAATCTAAACTCAAAGCCCGTTTTACGATCCGCTATATATTGCATAAGTTTTAGGAGCCCTCTGCATTCTGGGAAAGCACGGAAATGTTTATTAATTAAACTGCGGGGGCCAGATAGAAAACCGCGCTTCGGCGTTTCGCATCACTTTACGGTGGCAATAACTTCCTGGGGATTGCAGCAGACGATAAAACGGTGAAGATGGCGATGGAGATCTGGACGGAGGAGAAATGTTGTAACACGCATGAATGATTGAGAGAATGGTTTAGGAACTGAATACTCTGGTAATTGACTAGTGGCATTGAATAAGAACATCACTGCGTCAGTTGAAGTTGAAGGGTTGAAAAGGCTGTAAGGCTCAATATAAGGATGGTGTAGGGCGTTAAGATTGCACTAAAGATGGGAAATGCCGAAAAGAACGGGCGATCTAAGTCACGGAAAACTATAAATTAATTTGGACGTTGGATGCTAGAATCCCAGCCACTTCTTCCGAGTCACAAAGAATTACAATGAATGTAAGTTGGCTTTAATTCATGCAATTAGTAGAGCTTAACTCTTTCTAACAAACTCTGAAAGTTTTAATGTACGTTATTAAGGGGGCGAATTTACGTTGCTCCGATGCGGATTTCGTTTTGGGAGAAAAAGAAGAAAAAAGCGTAGGGAAATCGATGGATTTAATTTCGGATTCTAGTGGAGTTTAGCGGTATAATTCAGTTCGATGGATACCTCCTAGTTTTATGGTTCTCTTGAACTCCATTTTTCCTTTATTGCACTCTTTTAATTTATTCATTTGAAATACATTCTCATTTTATGAACCATTCTCATTTATGGGAGTACCAGAGAGCCGTAAAACTATAGATTTTCAATCGATATTGGGAGTACTATACATTCATTTACAATTGTTAATACTTTTCAACGTAAGTCGAAATTTTGTCCATACCTATTGGATTTAAATTTGAACATGAAATTTTCAACACCTTTTTTATATTCTTCCTTCATATTTATACATAAACTTAATATTATATTTTAATATTTAGCAATAGAACTACCCGATTCCAAGATTCCAAGATCACGTTGAAGGATTCAACAGACGTTTTTTACTAAATATACATTTGTAGATGGGTGCCTCCAAATAAATAATGTGAATTCTTAAAATCCAAATAAAACTCCAAAATACCTATAGGAATTAATTATGGGGATACAAGCAATTTTTTGTGATAAATTCACCCTTCAAGGCAGTAACTAATTACCTTTCCAAGAACATCGACCACCCCTCAACTGTAAAGGTGGGGTGCCATGTAAGTGACCTCGTCTGGCCGTATAATTTTAAGATAGCAAAGGTATTACCGCCCTTTGACACGGATGATGTACAGCCTTGCGGCTGTAATAGCATCACGTAAACTATAAGACAACCGGGCTAGGAAAGAGATCGGCAAACATATTGGCCCTTCCTTGGGAACAAAAGGTAGCATTTCTCCGCAAAAGAGGGCTTTTATTATAATCTGTTTCAGCTTTTTTCGACCGTCGTTCATCCTCGTTTGCCTCCGTCAATATCAGCTTCTCTCTCCTGACATCCCATTTCGGGGGGAGGCATTTCTGAATTATATATTTGTGGTGTCAGTTCGTAGTTTCATGGTCCATTTAACGTACAATTTTTATAGAATTTCGCCATGTAGAGCACTGGATTTTCAATCATATGTTTCTATCAGTTCTTGTCTATGTATAATTATCATTACTGTAATTCACTCACAGTACATATTTCATAACTTAATATTTATGATGAATTTTACATCCACAACAGTCGATTAACTTATTTCAATAAGAAATTAATATGAACTATTATATTTCCTTTGTAAAAAAAAACTTTGATTAATTCTGTCTCTATCTGTGATTTTATTACAAATTCAATATTCTCATTATGGATAAATATTACGGAATTGTTAATGTGGAGCGAGGTCATAGTAGGTACTTAAGTGGGGTCTATCAAAATATTACACGGGTTAAAACTTTCCCACGTACATTTTTATAACGGATGTTGAATCATTCATGTGAAAATCACCCATAAAAAGTATATTTCCATTAAATTTGGAACTATTACAACTATGTATAGGGGTGCACTAAAACCGTTCATATTTTCATATATTGCTCTCAGTTCTCGCGCAGAGTGTACGGAGTGCAGGCAACAAAAACGAACCTATAGTCACCACCAGCATAAAGGGAGGAAACATAAGGAAAGGAGATGAATAATTCCATTGGTATAGCAATCGGTGGCCCTCGGAATAAACTAAAGGATCTGTACATATGACTACAACAATAACGCGGTGTAGTAAAATATTTATGTGTTGGCTGCAAGAAACTTTTATGTTCCTACTATCACGGTTCCACTATGGGAATACAACCGGACGGTGCGGAGAATGGAATAGTATTACTTCTTTAGGAGAATCGTGACAATAAGGTAGAAAAATGAGAGTATTCAACTCGCTTCAAATCCTATCATGACACCATTCTATTATCTTGACTCTGGAAACTTCCATTTCATTTTGAAAACAAAAACAATTTGAAATGGATGGAGAAATTTAAACTGTGCCTGCCTAACTACTGGATTAATTGTAATTTCCATTACCTAATTACTGGTTTAGTTGTAATTTTCAATAAAAAAAATCATTACTCGGAAACATATTATCATACACAACATTCTATAATACAATATGCAAGTATGTACCTACTTAATCCAAACTTCATTTCAGTGCAACGCAAATTTTTAATCAGGTTGTGTACAAAATTAATGGAAGGATAAGTTAGTTATAATAGAAATTTCCGTAAATATATCAAATGAAACAATTCCTCAAATAATTGCTAAATTAATTATTCGTTATATAAATTCAAAGTCATTAATAACTTTTTATATGCAGTGATTACTTCAGTTCTAGATGTTTCACATCATTGAAAATATTCTTATATTCGTGCCTTTGACATGTTGGGGAATTAATCTCCCGGCGCATCCACCATAATCACTTTCTATTGAAAATCGTCAAGAAACGGTTAGTGGCGCTATAATACTTGTATTTGACTTTCGCAGTCGTCAATTTCATTCGAAATTATATGTGAAAATTGCCAAAAATCTTATTTCCGTTCAAAAGATTACACGAACACTCAGAATATATTTTTTTGTGGGGGAACTGGATACTTTTTAAAATCATTGGCGCCTGTTTGAAAACCCCTTAAAATGAAGAAAAACTTGAGAAAAGTTCATACAAATTAACGTACTGAAGTGGTATCTGAAATTTGATACGGATAAGTCATCAGTTTGTATCCAATGTGGCAGATCAGTCATCATTTCATATCCAACATGGCATACGAGTCATCATTTCATAAGAAGCGTGGCAGATGATTTATCATTTTGCTAACAATTTGGAAGATGAGTAACTTCATTTGCAATGCGACACATGTCTTATAATTTCGTATTCAACGTGATGGATACCATCATTTTGTATCCAACGTTGACAGATGAGTTATCATTTCGTATCTCATATGGAAGGTTAGTCATCATTTCGTATCCAACGTAGCAGATGAGCAATAATAAAAGAAATAGCAGTAAGAGTTTGGAAAAATGCAACCACTTGACCAAAGTTGAAAGTTGAAACGAAATGTTCCGGTCTTGTTATAATATTAATGCGGAAATAGAAACCGTGAGAGTAACTATGGCCAGTATAACGAGTGCGTACAGAGATGAAGAAACTTCTCAGTTTTCAACACTTTTGAAGTGGCCGAATTCTCCTTTGAAATCTACGTACTTATTCATATCGTATGAGGGTAATATCCTCCCGATGAGTTATTCGCAACGTTATCTATGCATCCCCCTACAAACCAAGCAGGTTTCATGGACACGCATCGGGTTTCCTCCCTACGAACCGCGTCTCCCTGAGGCGGATCATCAATTTTTACGTTTGTTTTTCCTCCGTGCTGTTTTTGTCCCCCTTCTGCCCCAACTCGCTATTCCTCTGGTTGCGCGTTCGCCGGAAGGGCCGAGAGAGTATGGGGTGAAGTCAACCGGAAGTGCAGATTACCACACTAACGCGAATAAATTGCCCTAACCGGCTGTATTTATCAAGCTTGCCGGCGAACATCCCTCGTCCTTCGGCCCTTTCTCTCCTTCCGCCGCATGATAGTGATGTTAGTTACGCGCGTTCAGTTCTACACACATCCATAACCCTTTGGGCGGCGATGTTAGGGGTTTGATGAAAACGATCCGGTCGTGTTTGGTGACGCGTGAAGCATTGTGTTTGGCTTCGGAGTTAGTTAGGTAACTAAGTTAATTTCTAGATGGGTTGGCGCAGTCACTTCTTCAATCAACTAGCAAATATATTACGTTGTTCCCGATCGATTTCCGGATTGTACCCTCTGACATTAAATTGATAAATAACATTTTACTTACCAATTCGATCTTCCATCTTCGGAATCTCACTGAAACTTTCAATTAAGTACAGGGAGTTCATTTATAGAAAAGAAGTTGAATAATAAAATCAGTTTTTAGTTAGCTGCACTATTCAAAAATATTATGGAATTTCCAGTAATTGAATTTGACTTCCGGCACATATTGCAAGGAGGTTAGGAAGGAAATATTGGGTCTTGGTATGTGTCAACTCTACAATTTTACATGTACTTACACTGTATGTGAATTTGACTAAAACGTTAGTACAAGTTGTAAATGAACTCCCCATAATAAATTCGTTCCAACCACAATAAGCTTTGTGGAAATTTCTTGAACCGTAGTATTTAATTTAGCGCACACTTCTCACGCCGGAAACCAATTGCCAATTTTTGTTGGAACAAACTTAAGTGCACTCCGAATTGTAGCTTAGGGATAGGGTTGTGAAATTGTGGGGCTCTGGGCGTGGAAATGAAAATCCAAGAGATTTTGAACAATGTCCATATTATATTTATCCCACATACACACGGCACGTTGTGAACCTTGTCTTATCATTGTATGTAATAATATATGTACATTGTAGAACGTGTAGATATACATGAAATTGGGGCCCGCTCGAATCCGGGCCTCGGTAGCGCGAAGAGGCCGCGAGGCCCTCCAGCCGCAACAACATAATTCTCGGGATTACAATTTTTTGTTTTCAATCATATTTATGTTACAAACTCTATCTGTACAATCATCCTAAAATTTAGCAATAATGCCGTCCTTCAAATTTATTATCATAGTGTAAAATCTTGATCATTATAGTACGTACTTACAGTAAAATTGTTTTTTTATACGTTTTTTTTCCATTCTTCAATATAGTTTTTCCTTAAAATGTAAAATTCAAAAGCGTCCACAGAAGGAGTATGGTTATTGCTTTTTTATTGCAAGAAGCCGTATTTTTTTAACTCACGATGTTGGCTGTTACAATGAGTTCTCTTCTTAAATTTTTACGTAAAACATTTAGCGGCAGGCCGCCCTTGGGGTGTCTCAAGAGTCGCCCTAAGCACCGGGCGTTTGGAGTTTTCCCGCCAAGAGCGTCCCTTTAAAGGTGGACCAGACAGGATAGGGTTGCAACACAGGGAATAGGGCGGATGCCTTTATATATGGGAGGCTCCGGTTCCACTTGCTACCGCTTAAAATTATACTTTTAGAGTAAATATGTATGTTCATTAGAATATATACAGCTTATACACTCAATTTTTTAAAACGTAAAATCCTTAAAAGTACGTATGAAAGTAAGATTTTCTCTTTTTTGTTCTTAACGAAAGGGCGCGGGGCGCTTTTTTAAGTATACCGTAAAAAATGTCGAGGCCGGGCGTATTTTCTAACTAACGGCCCCAAACTTGAAAACAGGTATGTAGGGCCAAAGTTCCTGTTGTTTTGATTCATAGCCAATAACCATTTGTTAGCGCACACTGTAAATTGCCATTTTAAACTTATTTTGTGCTTTTTCACAATCAAAGACGATCGATCTTTTTCGAGACTGCCTTAGCTTCAGCAACAGGAACGCAAACCCTCCCCGTTCGTAACTATGCGCTCATTAGAACACGAAACAAACGAAAAACAACAAAACAGAAACAAAGACCGAAATCGTTAAAAGTGACAATAAATTTGGACAGCACGTATTCAATTTTCAGTGTATAGTAAGGCCCACGATATACAGTTTGAATTATACAACTGAAAACTTCACAGTGTGAATCAATATTGTCGAGATAATATTCCGTATATGTTTTTCAGGGGAAATCATTTTGACATAAAACCGTGTCTAAATTACACATTATATTTAAAACTCCCTACTAAGTTTTCTAGCTAAGATGATGGGGGGGCCTGTAGACGATGGAACCCGCGAGCGGCCGCTGATATGTCATGGCGGTGCGGGAGGGAGGCTAGGAATATTTTTTCAGCTGTGGTGTGTTAAAAGTTGGAATGTATCGGCCATTCTGGGTGACCGAAGCCACACGCCGCAGTCCACCGCTCGCATTACTTACAGGATGATTTTACCATTACAGTAGAGAGGAATATGTTCTATTGGCCTATTATAAAAAGTGGACTTTGGCTTTTAATAAGGAACGGTTGGATTTCGGATCTGGCGATCCTCTTGAATCGTTTGTAAGTACAAACTACGAAACTAAATACTGAATGATAGACGAATCCTGTCGACGAGTTCCCAAGCTTACTTGAAAGGTTACCCCGTTTCGGGGTTGGTGTTTCATTGAAATTTCCATGCGCAAGTCTCTACTATAATGGCCGGATTTACCTAAAGATTTACGTAGGACACGTTGTAAAATTTTGACACTAGCAGACAAGTACGAGCACGCGGGGATCGCAGGACAAACAGCGCTGCAGCGTGTAGTTGAACTTTTTCGTAAAACTCATTTTTTTACTTTTTTCCATTTATTTATTAAAGCTTTGGCTGGTGTCAATTAGCTAACTATTCCTACCACTTAATGCGATAACACAGATTGATATCAAAATATATAAATGAAGAACGTATTCTCGGATTAATCTACCTACATATACCGTATTGCTCTGGATTGACTTAAATACTCTCTTTCTCTAACGTTTTCCCATTTTTCCAAACTTCGAAAGTGTTAGCCCGAAAAATTAAAAAAACGCAGTCATTGTATTGACATTAGTATTGACATTTTAATACCTTTGGTCAGTTCGCACCTTCCACGACTTTTTGGCTCTACAAAAAAATAACAGCGCTCGGATCGTTCTCAATACGGCCATTTCTTTCAGATCAGAGGACTCAACATGAATTGAATCGCATAGAGAGATGAATCAGTTAGATCCCACCCTCAGAAACCCTATTCCGTGTAATCAAACCGTATGAAGTCGGCTATTTCCGAAGTGAATGTTAATCCAATACATTTGAGAAATCAAATCAGAAATTTGCTTCGCCCAAATTGTACAAAGTTAGCAGATTGCCTTCATAGGGATGAGAAATCAAGAGCGTACGTTTCTTGCTTTGTGAATTTTCGTTTGATTATTTTTACCTGCAATTTCCGCACACAACATTGAATTTGGAGAGCTCAAAAAACTCGTTTCAAATGAATGGAATTTTCTATGAGTGTGGGCACACAGCGCAATGCTATTTACGTGTGCGTGTTATCAGACCATAAATATACCAAATACTAATCCATCCATCTGGACTGTTCAGTTATTCAGCCTTCTTATTCTGAGTCGAGTCCGAATCATATTCGAAGGTCAAGTACAACGCGCTAAAAAGGACATACTCGAAGTAATTAAAAAAAAAACTACGGTCAATCGTTGCGACAGTCAATTCGAAATCCACCGAATATCTTCTCAATTTCGATTTTCCTCGAGTGGCCACTACCATCCGTTTCACGTCTCGAAATTTCTGTTCTACTGAATTTTCTGTTATCGTTTTATCTTCTAACCGGTTCACTCGTTTTCCCGAACTATTTTCAGTTTTTAAGTTAAATTTAAATTTATTTATATCGTGGTGTATTTGTACTGAGGAGACAAGCAGTTTTCTCTTTTTTTTGCAATCTTCAGTCAGACAACAATCGTAATTATGTAACAAGCCGAACGGCGAAATATAACTAGAGTTCTTACCTCCTGGGGTGGAACCGAATCCTCGAGAAAACCTATTGTTCGTCCGAATCTCCGTCATAGCTACCATATTCAGAGGTGGGCAAGAAATTTTGCAAGCATCTATGGAATGTACCAATAATACTTATTTTCGTTAAAACGGCCTAATTTTGATTACGATTTCGATCCCACCCCATCGGGGGCACAACTAAACATAAAAACAATCAAAATAATAACACACCATATAAGTCACACGGAGGACTTGCTTGAGGGTGGAGGCCGACCAGTCGCGATGGAAATTTTGCTTTCTCATACTGAATTCTCAGTTTCCGTGTCACTGGGCTTTTTTTACGTGCTAATCAGGATGTTGTACTGGGTTTGTCGGCCTGAACTCAATCGAGAAGGTGAAAGCAAGGCCGTCCTCCACTCCCAATCGGATTATTATAGAATATTTATATTCTTCACTTAATAACAGGAAACATTTATATATTATATATTTTAAAATTGATCTGGCCTATACTAACAATTAGACAGATCTATTTTATCGGGTAATATTTGTTAGGAATACGATCAGAGGACACTACAAGCTACACAGAGTGGGCTACGTTTGGGCCCGAATTCACCTCGATTTGGGCCGAATCGTCGGCTTCGAACAACAATAATTCATAAATATATACAAATTCCTTAAATTAGGTCCTGAAGAAGTGGTAGGTCATATGATTCGGAAATGTTGGGTGATCGCTGCACGTGTGAGTACGTTCGTAAATGAATCGAAGCAAGAAAGAATCGAGCGATCATATGATTTAACACCTCTCGAATGGTTGTATACAGTAAATTACCGCTTAGACACAGTGTTCAACACAAATATACAGCACTTTTCGATTTACTCTCTCGCATAAATAGTTCACATTTTAAACATTTCTCAAAAAAGTTTTCTCTTGACCTAAACCGCTAAATAAAATTCGAAAATCCAAAAATCAACTACCCAATCGAATTTGTTCGTTTTCCTTGTATTTTTACGAAAAGAATTGCGATAATTAAAAAATGGGTTAAAATTACCAGCGGCAGGGCCTCAGGGCCGCTGCCCCATTGGTCCTTAAATATAATTATAATAGTGAGGATAATGTATCCCATTCAGATACCCTGTAATATATCATATGTAATAAAAAACGCAAGACGTAACCAATTAGTGCCTGTGTTTGGTGGGGAGAAGGGAAAATAGCCGGGAGTTTCGGACACCCGGGCGGCGAGCGGAAACGGAAACCTACCCCCCATTACATTTACTCCTCAAGCGCGACAAGTCCTGTGCTGGCGCTTAATCGTCCGACATCGAGTTGCTTATATTTTATGTATAAATAAAATAGTAAAAAAATTCTAACTACCAAAGAGTGACTTTTCGGCGACGATTCGAGATTACCCGACAACACCGGACTTATCGCTGTTTAAATGATTACTTTGCCACCCGAAACGAAGATTGTGGCGTCACGATTGCTGGGGTGCGTTTTAATCGGCTGCTGGAGGTTTTGATTACCACCCTTTTTGTACTCCATCATTTCTGAATGTTGCATCAAGACAAAATTTGGTTCGAGCGAACCTGGTTGATTAAGTCCCCTGTTGCATTTTTCACCCAAGTGGGAATACAAATCCGTGATCATTCATGCAACGGAGGACTGAGCATTCGAGAGGAGCATACTGCCAGTGCACCTGCGCGAAATCGTGACCTGGCGCCCGCAGGTGTCCGAAGCGCAGCGAAGCGGCACGATGCTGACACCAAACATTACAACAACAAGTGGACCGCGCCTGGCGGGGTGCTACGTTATATTTAATTATTATTATACACATATAGTGAATGTACAGTGCAGGTGTGATGACATCACAGTAGCTGCCGAGTCGACTCACACAACACTAGACAGTCAAAGAGCTCAGTGATAACCGTTGGTAAAGGCAGCGGGAATAAGGGGGCCCTGGAACAAAGAGAGTCTTGTTCACTGATTTGGTCCGCTGTGCCATCCCAATATCTACAAACGAATTCATTGATCACTTCGCTGGCTGAAAGCATTACCTAAGGGCCCTAGGGCTGCGATTCTGTTTGTTATCGAGCGATTCTTCCAAAATCACAGTCCTGCGCCACTCGGAGCCGGATTTAGGGGTGAACTCAATAGTTTCGCCATTGCCACCCATTATTATGGCCGAATCATAAAACGCAACTCGATGTCACGCAACAACGTATGTTACTGTATGGAAATTAATGATTAGCGCGTGAGAGGGTTATAGGCTTTCATGAAAGTGTGAAAGTGCGTATCGTCTGTGTATTACAGAAACGGTCAAAATTCAGTTGAGTTAATGGAAAGTATTATTAAGATTCATGATCAGGAGGTTGTTTATAATGAGTGAAAAATTAATGGCGCCAATTTATTACTTAGTTTATATTGTGGCATAGAGGAGTTCATTCAAATAGTATTTTCTTCTATAACTTGTTAAACGAGATACTGCTGTATCCGAAATATTAGTCTTATAGACGTTCTTACATGAATGATAAACCTCTTATTGGTAACTCTGTGGTATACAGACGTCACAGCTGACACTTGCCGCTGAGGAAAGCTGCGCGGTGGACCGCATTGCATGACTCTAGTCGCCCGGGCCCCTCTACTACCTGCGCAAAATTCAAGGTCACCGGCAAGTCTCTGCTGTGAGGACTGTACTGTGGTTATTACAAGAGTTGCGTTTTATGAATCCGCCGCTCTGGTAAAGTTGATAAGTGCACTCACCGGGCTGTAGTTGAGGGGAGCCCTACTGACAGCGATTGCTGGAAAGCTGGAGGGCTGTGGACTCGCGGCCTGCACGTAGCCCACGCTATCTCCGGCGCTGCTGTTGTACATGTCAATGGTAGGCCCCGGGCTGTTGGCGGCCGGAAATCCGCCACGAGTACTAGCGGCGTGAGGGCTAGCCGGAGGCCCGAAGCCCTGGGCAGCGGCCGCCGCTGCTTGGTAGTTGTTCATCACTGCAAAGGAAACGGAGAAGTGGTGTTGGGGCGGTGCTTGGTCGGCTCCGGAGGCTTGGGTCCAACAACTGCCGGTCGACGACCCTACATCACACACAAACACTCCAGGAGCCGACCCACAGCTAGCATGCTTAACTTACAAATAAACTGGAGAAAAGGAGTGTATAGAGGGAAAATACAAAGTATACGAATTGCCTTTCGCTCTGCTAAAATTTCAACAAGACAAGAACGTTCATAAAGATAGGCTGAAACATCCAGTACATTCTTAAGGTACGGTCTCCTTTATGCGTATAACCGCAGCGAGCGGACGCACTGCGCGCGCAACCTCATTTATCATTGTTGTAGGAAGAGAAATTGGATTCTGTTCATCTATTTTCCCAATACTGCTTTAAGTAGTGTTACGCACGTTTTGCGGCTAAACGCTGCGGATAATCGCGTGAAGGAAACTGGACTTTTACGCTTAGTGGAGAATGTACAAATGTTTCTGTACAGAATCGATACAGTTGAGAAACTTTCTGTGCAGTAGTCCGTTTCATAAAAGTTACAAGTGACAAACATAGCTAGGACATCTGTCATTGTAAATCCAGTTCTATAGAACGGAATGTATTTTTGACTGTATTGCTTACTTGTTTGGCAATTTTTCAACTGGAAGGTTTCTATGGACAAGAAACTATAGCCTGGAATGTCTCAGACAATCAGGATTTGAAGTTGACCCTTGACATTTGTAAGTTGTAATTTTTATGAAGCAGGCTACTAGACTACATTGTAGTGAATTGAGCTTTACACTTATTCTTTGACCTTAATTCAACCTTTGTGAACATTTGGAATAAGATAGCATCCCCACATCTAATAATTATGATTTGCATGCACAATAAAATTATCAGTTCCCTCAATAAAACGTTTTGAGTTGGATAGATTAGTACAACCACAGACGGGCTATTCAAGTGTCATGCAATATAAACATACAATAAAGCAGGAACAGAAAATAAGCATGCTTGAAAGAAGACACCTTGTAGATCATTGATAAAACTACAAATACCTCTTTGAATTTAGTTTAGAAGAGCATAAAAATCATTCCATAACGGTGTGCCCAATAAAGTATACTAAAACATAATTCCCTGTTCTAGTTGAAAAATCTACCTCAATGTTATATTTTGAATATTGTGTATGAAGGGTGTCCCAACATGTAGGTATTGGTTTTAGAACAAATTTAATTATTCTCTCTCACTAAAACTTCATTTTGAAAATATCTACAACACTGTAAAATAATATTTCAAAATATCACCTTACTCCAATTCCATAATAAATTTAGCAAGGAATTTAGTGGAAAAATAAAACTGGAGTTTCCGTTGAGACACCCTTTAGTTTTGGGCGCGGGTACCATGTCTCACACAAGATACGAGAACTATTTTTTTCTGCGGAGGGAGAATCATGAAAGCGGGAATTTCATCAGGCAAATGGCATTTTGATTCCTTTTCTCTCCATAAACGAAAGTGTGGTAATTCCGCATGCATTGTGGCCGAATACCCGGGACGATAAAATCCTCCGCGAACATCTCTCTCCCGGCAACAAAGCGTTTGATAACGACAATGGAATCCTCAAGTCTGAGCACCGGAGTGTGTTCGTTTTTCTTGTCTGTTTTTTCTCCGGCTCCCGCCGTTCACTTCATTTAATTAAATTAAAAGCGTCGAGTGTCGCTGGCAACTTGGAGCCCTCCCCATCAATAACACGACCCGCCAACAGGAGATAATGAACGTCCGTTATCTTTATCGACACGTCGGCCATGCCCGGAAGGGCGCGCGGGAAAAAAGGAATACGGGAATCTCAGATAAACACCAAGCATTCCTCAAAACTGCACGATCATGTCAGGCAGGGAGACGGACGGACGGAGGGAAAAATCGATGGGGAAACACGTGGCGGACACGCGTAAGCGCCCCTCGAACGCAAGTCACGGATATCTCCCATGTCTCTTCCTTCCGCACGTTCCGTATATGAGGAGACGTTCGGATTTATGGAATGGGAGACAACAGCGGAAAAATTACCGCAAAGTTTAGATCGAAATGAACGGTTCTCGTCTGGTTATCACAACGTAAATAATAAATGTGCATAGAATTGAATTGCGTATGGAAATATTCCCGTTTTTCTACAATCCGTTACACCGATATTTCACTGTGTTAATAAATTTTACCATCTAACAGCATTCGCGCTTGAACATATTCATTCGACAATATTTGTAAAATTAGTTTTATGTAGCGCAGTGTATTTATAAGGGATGATTCCCGGTCATGCAGACTACAACAAGCAGGAATGTTCTCAAGCACGGCAGGTTGTAAAAGCCGTTATAGACGAACAATGTTATCAACACAGACAATTCAAAGCATTGGAGTGAAGCGGGGCTTTTAAACGCCACTTAAAGATAGGCAGTCGCATGCAAAACAATACACTTAATTACCTGACAAGGCCTGAGTCAACAGGGGGGTGTTATTGTTAGGTGTGAGCTGTCCATTGGTTAGATCCACTGGAAATACATAGAACACACAAGATTAATTCTCGGATTGGTACATTTATGGCGCACATGCTGTTCCAGTGTTTAGCTCAAACGTCTTCCTAACTGGAATGTGTATTGTTGTCTGTGGGTGCGTGGGGTTGTGTGCGTGTGCTGCGGGGGTGGCTATCTCTGTTTGTTGAGGCTAATATCGGGATGGGTGGTGCCCATGTTTAAGTCGAGGGCCATCGAGCTGTTTGATCGCCTTGAAGGGGTTTAGTCGTGTGAAAATTTCCATTAGCGATGTGCTGATACAGTGTTTGCTCGGCCACTCGTATATGATTATATTCCATTAATGGCTTCAAATACAATTGGCTTCCTCTGCCAGGATAGATTAGAAGCAATCGCGGAACTGATGGCAATTCAACAATTCATCGATGAAACACAATTGGTTTTCTCCGCTAATTTAGACGAATCATAATTGGAAATTTTTTCCATTAATTTAGATGAATCATAATAAGAAATTTTCTCCACTAACTGCTAGATGAATCGTAATTGGAAATTTTCTCCACTAACCGCTAGATGAATCGTAATTGGAAATATGCTCCACTAATTTAGTTGAATCATATTTTGAAATTTTCTCTACTAATTTGAACGGATCATAATGGGAAAATTCGTCGATGAAATTATGAGATTCAAAACGCGGGGATTGATGATATTCGAAGGAGAAAGAACGCCGTCTAGAATATGGGACGGGAAGATTGGAAGTGGAGAATTTTAATTTGTCACTGCCGAACAAAAAACGTGTCAAGAGGAAAACAGACTTCCGTTTCCGGCGGCAGCTCGCGAAATAAAATCCCTCATAAAAATTCTGCAGCACATGTGTTTAAAGGAGTTTCATAACACGCGGACGTATGATGGATGAACTGAGGAACGGAAAAGCCGTCCTCTCCCATCGACAGCGTTCTTCATGGTGAATCCATCATAGCCAGACAGAGTTTTAATATACAATCCGAATATTCGGGGAAATGCAGCGCCGATATTGAATTTAAAATGGGAAATTTTACGTTCCTTTCTTTCTTGGGAAGCGGGAGTATGGTGGGAAATGTGTTGTTCGGTTGAGTGTCGTAAAGTCTACTGTGAATGGTGTGGATATCGTAAAACAAGTACGTAATAGAGACGGTTTTCTAAAACACCTCAACTATAACAGCAGAGCTCTAAAATTTAAGTGCTAAGATTTGGCGTGTTTACGCTGATGTAGCACTTGACTAGAGAATATTATGGAACACTAAACATAACTACACACCGACACTAAAAAAGGCTATGCCTCACACACAATATCGAGTTAAAAAATGTTAAACGTTCTATTCTTCACAAATAATTGTTAGAGAGTTTTGTTGGACCTAACCTATGTCTCGCTACTCTATTCTACGCACTATTCTAGTCGCTAGGCTTCGACGAGTGTACAAATTTCAATATTATTCGCCTGATTCGCTGCGCTATTCATTAGTTTTGGGTTTGCTACTGAGGCGGCTACCTTCTACCAAAGTCTCGGCTCGACGGGTTCAGTGAACTCCATCTCTCTACGTTTCTATTCACATCGATTAGTATTCAAAAGGGAGCTCGTTCTAGTCCAACAAAAATTATCACATGACTGTCTATCTGTAGTGGTTCTAAGAAGTTACTCGCCCCTCGTTTCGCAAGCCGGGAGGAAATCCAAAATGACGTCCGTTCCAGTATTACTTTTTGTCCTTGGCGTCTTTCCATTTTTATACTAATTTTGGCGCTCGAGGCCGCGCATCTGCGGCCCAAGCTTGTCTGAGGCTTAAATTCACTTTTCTCTGGCTCAATCTACGCAATACACTTATTTGCGGGGTGTAGCTCAGTTATTTATGGGACCAAACCCATTTGTCTGTGGCTCAAACCTACTTATCTGTGGCTCAAACCCATTTATATGTGATTCAAAGCCATTTATCTGTAGTTAAAACCCACTTAACAGCGGCTTAAACCCACTTGACTGTGACTCAAAACCACTTAACTAAGGCTTATCTATGCTTTAACCCCATTACTCTGTGACTTAAATCTGTGCCTCAAAACCATTTACGGTATCTGTATTTCAATCCCATTTCTCCGTGGCTCAATTCCACCTATCTGTCGCTCAAATCCACTTATCTGTGGCTCAAAACCACTTATCTGTGGCTCAAGCTCGCTTATCTGTGTCTCACTCACTGACACTTCAGGTAAAAACCCCTGCGCGAGTCTTACTCCTACGCGGTAACCTACCGGGAGATGCATTATGCAAAACTGTTGCGTTTATTCGGGCGAATTTGCACTTGAAACGCGACCGGAGGAGAAGTGAAATGCAGGAAGCATCCGGCGCGATTGCAAAAAGCATGTTTTGCACATATGTATGCATAAGTCTGAACTTCAGGTGGGAGGCTGTTTCACTCCCAGATGTTTATGAATATGTATGCATCGCGGGGCACGCGAAACTAGGCTTTGGTTAGCGCTCAATCGATTCTAATTTACTTTGGGAGGATATTCGGAATCGTAGGAGTGGACACTTTCGAAACTGAATATGTCGTCGTTGTTTTGCATTTGATTGCGGCGAGGATTACTTCTCTTCGGCAGTATTTGTATAGTTCTCACTTTCCAATTTGAGAGTTCGAAGCATAAAACGTTTGGAGGTGATTATCGCGATAATTTCACGCTTATCGCGATAAGCTCTGGCTTAGGGCAGTTGTGCAGATTTTGAATTTAAATCTTGAATTGATTGTCTTTTTTCTTTTATCAATAAGCAAAGGCTTAGATATTTCTTGCATTCGACGGTGAAGTAGTTGAAACACGCCCATATGCAGTAACTTTAACACCTGCAGACGTAATACGTATTCCTTCACGCCCTGTCTTATGTCAGCAGACGTTCATTTATCCTACAGTGATTCAATTCGCTCCTTCGCTAGTCTAATGTCGCCCTCAAGACTCCCAGCTCATATTAATGATTTTGAAGTATTGCCAGCCCGTGACAATTAAATAAGCCATCAATTCTTGGATTCGTTCGAACCGCACGTTCGCGCCCCGCCCATTACTCATTGCTATACACACACACCTCGTCGTGGAGGCAGGCAGGGCCTCGGTTACGCCGTCTACCGTTTAATTAAGAAAATCAATTACGTGTCATTTAGCTATTTTAATAATGGCAGTAATTCATTTGCTCCGGGGCCTAATTAAATGTCTATGAGCTAGAGTCGAGACGTTAGGGGTAATTGCTTTTTCCTATGTGTTGCCACAACCAATGGCGTCGATTAATCCCCTCCGGTATCGTTGCCTTGTGGCCGGGATCGATTCGATTCGTGGGGACGTTAATAAATTGGGCGATAATTGAAAATCGAAGCAAACTCGATCGAGAATGTGCGTTTGAGCTTTTAAATAGTCAATCTTAAGCTGTACTATTCTGGTAAAACTTCGTTTGAAAAGTATAATTCAAGGGTTTGTGCGTTCGTGTGCAGACAGAAAATTACATTTTGGTTAATTGCGTCAACCCTGTACGAGGGGAAAATGGACTGACGATGATATATCGATGTTGGCGAGGCAGCCAAAAGTTATCACGTTATCCACGAAAATTTATTTCCATTATCGTATTGAATCTGATTTAATTCCCCGGCGCATCCACCATTCGCATCAACACATGATCGTCCAGTCCACACTCTCGTGTAGTTCGCGTTTTGGTAGGAATGGTGGATGCGCCGGGGAATTAAATCGACCCAACATGGGTGGGTGCCCGAAGAAGCTCGTGTATTGGTGCGAATGGTGGATGCGCCGGGGAATTAAATCGACTCTACATGGGTGGCCAAAGTAGTCCGTGTGTTAGTGCGGATGGTGGATGCGCCGGGGAATTAAATCGGATCCATTACAAGAATGGAAATCCATTTTCGTTGATTATTCGAGATAACGTCTGGCATTGGCTTCTGTTGAAAAGTGCTCTTTTCGTGTCCCGTCCGCATAAATAAACTGAAGTAGGCCAAATTTTCGTACGCATTAAGATTGGGTCGGATAAAATTGTATACGGTACAATATAAAGCAAGTATCTTCCCGAATGTCAGGTGAAGTAGGAATCGATAACCCATAGACACGCACGGAATTGGGACTGTCTGAACGAAAAAAGTATGTTGGGGATTTTATTTGGGTGATTTTTTTGATTCTCTAGTGGTAATTCTCGACTATTTTTGGGTAATTAGTTTTGTTTTGTGACTCTCAGATTACCATATCTATATAAATTGTCAATAACAATAATACGTTGAAGTCGACATTCACCAACTTTCAATAACACTTAAATCATTCCCCCCGATGATATCTTCCCGGCAATAAACTACCATTTAACCTGACTGGTAAAATTTGGAATTGAGTTGAGTTCCAAAGTGGGCAGAATTCCCAATGAATCTGAATTCTTAGGGAGCATTGTTTTAAAGGAGACTAATGCACATACTAACATTTGAACTAACCGGTAGAATTTGGAATGCACCTATTGATATCTCCCGTGATTCCGAATAATCACTGAAGTCCTAACGCGAGAGCAACTAACACTAAAGGAATTCCTGCGAAGCCTCTCGATCCTCGGGCGCCGGAAGCCCTCGTCCAGGGACTTTTGCAGATGTTCTTTGAGAAGTATCCCGTACATCTGGTGCCTTTAATGAACTCTTGAAAAAGTTATCAGGACGGTTCGGCGGGGCCCGTTCGTTCCGAGTAATTTTGCCCGCACTTCGTCCGTGTGCCGCGTTCAGGTGCAAATTCGCAGGGAGAACGGGAAGTGGCGGACGGGTGGTGGACTGCGGGGCCCCGGGAGGGCGGGCCGTGCCAACTTTCTCAATCTCACCAATCAATATTTAACTGGGAAATATCCGTCCATTATTAATGGTCCGGCTCCACCGTCCGATTTCCGAAAGGTGGAAGAAGAGGGAAGGGGCGGACGGCGAAAAAAGTTGCCCGGCCATTATTTGCCCAACTACTGGCCGGTAATTAGGGGCGGTAAATCTTCGCCGGGGAAAAAAGTTGCTCCCGGGCTTCGGCCGTAATTGATGGCCGGGAAAGTGCATTTGGATGTGGGCTGCCGCACTTGTGTTTGGCGGTTGGAATTCGTTTGCACTTCGGATTAAATGGAAATTTTACACCTTGGGGAAAATATCCGTTTTTGGTGGGCCAGAAAAATTGGAGGAATGTAGATGAATTATTGGGCATTCGATGCTTCTTCAATGAAAGAATTTTCACTTTCTCTGGGTTTTGGGAAATGAATATTCGTGATCAAATATATGGCATATAGAGTATATACCACATATTCTTCTAGAATATGCCTATTGTACCTACTATTGGAAACTTCGTTTTGAAGAGTATAACAACCCCCATAAAATCAATATTAACTCTGAATAAGTCACTAAAAATATGCTATCAAAAACAATAATTGAGTTTCCATCATTTTTTCGACCGTTTCTCAAAACTTTGCCGGTGTATAACTTCTCGATAAGTTGAATTTTCATTGCTTTCTCTCCGCCTTCGCATGAATTGTCATTGCTAATTACACGGAGATTACTATGAATTGGTCCTCACAGGGTTGGCTCAGTGCGTAGTAGTTCTGAGGCCCAATATTAAATTTTATTGTTGTTTGGTATATTATTGCCCTAGCTCCGATTAAAACTCCAAGAGTCCTTCTTAAACAGTACACTTTTTATTTTTTTCACACACATCACTTGAAGACGAATTTTTCCGTTTAGCTCGAAAGAAGCGACAGTCTCAATATCGAAATACGGAATAAAGCGCGCTGCTCCGCGCGAGAACGACCACACACATCCCTTTTACATGCACAACCCTTACATTTATACATCTCGTATTGTATATAGATATAATAGCATTAATTTGGCGCGAATAAAATATTCTTGTGGCGAATCACATTTATAAATATATATCGACGCATGTAAATATAGAGTAATGAGCGTCTTAAGTACACAGATTCTGCGACCTGCAGGTCAATACCCGACCAGCGCCGGGAGACCGGAAGTTCCGGCGCTGCCCTTTATTGAAATGCAGAGATAGACAGTCGAATGTTTGCAGGTGTGTAATTAGTCGAAGCTGGTGGAGGCCCCCCCGGACCTCAGTCCTCTGTTTGACGTCTGTTTCGGGTTAAATGGAGACCTCCCCACGTTTGTCCGGCAATTCGATTTAATTGCCCGGACGCTTGGAGGTCCATCGAAACGCCCCCAGGGTGAGTTCACAGCAAACTGAGTTACGATTGCTTTTTTGCACTTTGCGCAATTATATACGCGCAATAATTACAACTATTACGGCCTACGCTTTCCTAATCAACCGTCGCGTCGCATTGTCCACGACCACAGAATATTGCAATTCTCTCTTACACAACAGTGGAGTGTTAAGGGTTTAATTTTGAAACCTATTGCGAAATATCGCGGTCGCAGGGTTGATTCGTAAATCCAGCGAGGACAACCGGCCGGAGGCTCCACCAACTTCGATTTAAACAGTGGAGTGCGCGCGTCACGGTTGGGGTCACCTAGTTCGGACGTAAAGGACTAGTCACCTACCACCCGCTACCATGCGCCTGTGAACGTTACTACAGTCTTCTCGGAATCGGAATAGAAACGAGTGAAGCGAATGGAATGGATACGAACACTGGCTAGAAGTAAAACAATTTTTGGGGGAAACGCCTGAACCCAGCCGCGACTTCTAATTATACTTTAAAATTTTCTTATTGGATGGAGAGGGGACGGGCCGCGTGGCAAAAACGACGGCTGCACATTTTTAGGCATCGAGGTGCTCGCGTGAAAAATTATACAATATATTCGAACAAGCGTATCGTATAACAAATCGTATAAGTACAATATTTCACTGGCATTCAAAAATATTTAAAAAACGAATCAACAACCGTTAACAACGCATGATTTGTGCTTTCACTCTCCTCGGCCGGCAATCGTCTTCGAGCCGGCGGGATTCTCCCGTGAACGTTTCAGATCGAAATGGACGTTCGAGAAATCGAGGAATATCGCAATTTTCCGAATTGTTTGACTTGGAATGGAACGCAGAGGGCGAGAAACGTTTTTAATTCCGGTACAGTTGCTCGCGGAGTGAGACTTCCGTTTTACGCCCAATTGGAAATTCAGTCCCCGATTTCCTCGACCCCATCGCGTAAAAATGGAATGGACAATTCGCAAAGCCAGCCGGGACTAACAGAAACTATACATCCGTAACACTGCACGTGACACACGAACTGGGAATGACCGGAGAGGGGCGACGACTATACTGACTTCTCTTTATAACCCTAAAATGTATCCTAACAGTTACCCTAGATAATCTAGCACTACACCTACCGATTAAGATGGCCTACATCTTAGAACCCTTAGATTCCGACTAGACAAGATCTATCGAGTGTTTCGAGTACTAACGACAATTATTTACTGGCGCTGCTGCTCTCGCTTCAAGTTTCTCTGACAGCACATGAGAGTACTTTCTACTAGAATGTACGATTCGAACTTGTTAATAGAGAAGAAGGGGGCGTCCTAATTGCTACCATCTAGACCGCTACCTTAGAGGGGCTACTAGCAAAGCACAACTAGCATTATTAAGCCTAATTGCTGGAGTATTCTTTGTTTTACGATATGTTTCATTTCGTGCATCCATTCTTTTGACCATTTGATTTTCGCATTCGAATTGTTCTCCTTCAGTATTCTTCAACCCTTAACGGTCTTATATAGGGAAGTCCCGCTTTAAAACTTTGCATCTTGCAAATCTGTCGTAGTAATAGCGATATATCCAGTCCGGGATGAATAAACCTTTTCTCCTTTGACATTTAAACCCCATTTTACAAACAGATTATCTCTTCACTATCAACTGACTCTAAAAGTGAAACTGTACGTGAATAACACAAATTTCAAAGGTAATTTTTCATAATAAATTTACCAGCGGGACTGCCACGACAAAGTACGCGAAAGGGCAATTATATTACACTCCTGAATCGTTTTGTATACGGAATTGGTGTAGGTACGTGAATTTCGTTTCGTTTCAAACAAGTACGGGAATGGGCAATTTCGTTGTTCCGTTTCAACCCCCAAATACTTAGGCATTTGTCGTCAAGCTCCGAAACGCAACCTCGCGTTCCGACCGACATTCGCTCAGGCCACTCCGGGGTCTAGATGGTGGAGCAAAAGGACGACGATGAAGAGCAAGAAGAAGAAACGCAACGACAAATGAGAGTGATCGCGCAGTGATTCACAGGGGCATGGCATGCAGGCTGGCCGCTCCACCGTACACGCCCAAATGCTCAAGGGGGTACGGGAGAATAGGCAACGGATGGTGGTGGTGATGTAAACTGGCCAAAGCATTACCTGTTGGGTACGGCAGTCCGAAACTAGGGTAGCCCGAATAACCTCTACCAGCCGCATAGGCTGCGTACGCGGCAGCCGGAAAACCTGTAACAGAAATACACGTGTAGAACACATCTGCTTATACCGCGTGATCGGAATAGTTTGTCTCCAAGTTGAATTTCCCGCTAAGAGTTCAGTTGGTACACCTTGAGCGAACTGAAGTCTGAACGAGAAATTCAACTTGGCAACAAACTATGCCTATCACACGATATCAAGACTTCAAGTAGGTATCATATGATGAGACCGCCTGGTTCCCCAACAATTTGTTCTTCCTTGTAAAGAATCAAATTATAATTTCTTGAAATACTGAATCGTATCTAAAATATCAATGGAACGAAAAATTCAGCAATCTGCCCAAGCAACCCAATTAAGTGATACGTTAGTCTGATTCAATTAGTCAACCAAAAACTAACTACCGTAACTGAATCTAAGCTAGTGTACTCACCGTCCGGAAGAGCTCCAAGTGACCACATAAAATCTATAAAAGCAAAAGAAACTCCGTTAGTGAGTCATCACCACTCGAAATCGCGTTAAAATCAAAGTAACCAACACCAAAAAAAGAAACGCTAAGCTAAATTTCGGCAAATTGTTAGCATCCATGAAATTTCACACTACGAGTCTACGCTACTGCCCGTCTTTTGCGCGTGAAAAGCGAGTATTCGAATTTCGAGGGATCGGATTTTCGGCTGGTTCTCCTGCAATCGCACATCGTGGACATTCGACTATTCGTTTCTATTCTATGCTTCGCTATAAACTACGACATCGATAAAGTTCCACATCTAAGAGGATACAGAGCTTTAGTTTCGGAAATTAGTCTAAGTGGTCGGGATGCAAAGCTCTAAGGGTCCACCGTTAAAAACGGCCGGTAGTCCGTAAGAGGACCCTTACAACTTTCTCCGCGCCGCTGGCAGCGTTGGAACTAAATCTGACGACTAAGTTAAACTTTAATACTGAGTTACCTATAAAATGTATGCGCCTGGCGCTTTTGTGAGTGTGTATGCAAGCTACGTTTAATCTAAGAGGAACCTCGGTTCCGCTCTAATTAAGTAACGTATTAAAATTGTTATTATTAAAAATAAGAGGAAAACTTGTACCTACGTAGCTGACTTTTTAGACTCTCTCGAGGCGAGTTATTAAAACACACAACTGCTGTCGCGCAATTTTGCTGCGCCCTCCAAGCACTCGGTGCATGGAAGAGGGTTAACTCCATCGACTACACTAATTCAAAGACCTATGACGCTTAGCCTGCCTAAGTCCTATTTTCAAAGTGGTACATTATAATCTATATTATGCTACATAAAATGGTTATTCGGGGAGGGGAGCGGGCTGGCGCCTCTGATTTTTTTGCGTTTATGAGGGATTTGAAAAATCGTCATGTATTGTTACTCATTAATCCTCGTTTGCTCAAAGGCGACAGAATGCTATTGCGGAAAATCTGTGCATTAAGTGTTGAATAATTGTGCAATTGTCGGGAAAGTTAAATAGAAAAATAATTGTGTGATTCTCGGGAAAAATAATTGTGTAATTCTCGGAAAAATTAGATAGAAAAATAATTGCGTGATTCTCGGAAAAATTAGATAGGAATGTTTCACACCTCTCTTGAAAATCAAGATAAATTGCACACCAACTCTTGAAAATGAAGATAAATTCCAATTATGACGGAAGCAGCAACCCGCTCCATGCACAGTACTAATGAGACTAGACTATGAGAAGACCGTCGTATTTTAAAGACAGTTTCAAAGGTATACCGAAGAAATGACAATATGCTGGTCTAGTAGAGCCCGCAACGAATGAACTACTGTTCGTGTTTGACTCGAAAAATGTTACAGAAACGAATGTCTATACTTCACATAACTTCGCTATAACTAACTAGTCCTAGTCAATCCTAGGCAGTACAACCGTTTCTCCTGTGTGATTTACGCCGATGAAGAAAAATCATTTTTCGCGAATTCGTTCAAAAAATTCTGGGGCTTGGTGGTGAAGGGTCTGCATGAATTACTCCCTCAGGTTCGGTTGCATAAGCGTGAATTAAATTTAAACCTGGCTTAAATTTGACATTTATTACGTTTATAAACTGTCAAATCTGTCATATTTGACTGATTTAAAGGCAATCTGCGTTTATGCAACTGTCCTTCTGTCCCATAATGAGTCAAAATACATATACAGTCATTTAAAAATATGGAATTAATCAACTATTTCTAAATAGGAGAATATATTCGAAAAATCCTGCAGCAAAAATTTACTAGTTTTCGAAAATATTCCATACTTTATGATGACCTTGTATGTTTAAAACCAATGACTATGTTTGAACGTTTAGCTGCAGCCCTTCCAGAACCAAGCCGCAGATCCGAACCCCATACTTTTCGCAAACGACATCCGATAACAAACTTGCAAGAAGTGTGTACGCAGATCGTCGTCTGTTGAAATTTCATGAAGACCACTTTGGTGCCGAAAGGGGCGGCGGATCGGCAAAAAAAAACTGAGCCGCACCAACAACAAACAAGGGGAACAGCAGTTCGCTAATATTAATTAAACTAGACTTAGAGTTTATGCGTGGCTCTATAATCTTCGGAACTCCGGATGCCTCCTCGTTTTAAACTTATCGGAACGACCCGAACGGGAGTGGCAGCGCGGCTGCGGCCGTAAATGTGACGGAATTCCGAAGGGTCCCAGCCCCCACGGTCGACCCTTAAACCCGTGCCCTTCCAACAGTAAACGTTAATTGTTGTTTGCGTCGATGCGGATGCGCCCTTTGGAAACCGGGACCGGTCGGGAACTCGCTCTTTTTATTCAGCCATAAAAGGGGTTCGAGCGGAATTGGTTCGGGTATCGTTGCGAGGGGTGCGGAATAATGGCAAAAATGCACCATTAGAATCAGACAGTCGGATGGGGTTGGTTGGTACGGAGAACTAACCCGGAAATTTTGGATGAGTCGTTCGCGAAGTCTCTCTACGCGCTACGGTTTCGTTACAAAAATATAACTGGGCTAATCCGTTTTGCTAAAGAACTAATCTGGTGCTACCTGGAACGAACTGTAATCGTCTAAGGTTCCGTCTGCTGAAAGCGCCGATTTTTCGAAAATAGGCCAATGTTTCCACGTGGATATGTATTGTCGGATTTCTCACTACCTAATTCTCTAGATAAAGTCGATGTATTCCGGTATATCGTAAATTTGGCCAACTCGTCAATTTTTATCTTGTTTCTAATTCTATTTGGATTATATTTGGCTTTGTTCTGAGGTCAAAGGAAGTTTTTTACGTACATAACTGTATTTTGACTATGGCGGAAGCCACTAATAGAAAATAACTGTATTTAGATATATTTCAAAGTTCAGAGAAATAATGTTAGGTCTTATTTTTCATACTGCGGATATAAAAGTATCTGGAGAATTGTGTGACCCAAATGGGTACGTATCACTGGTCGACGAAAAGTCTAGCATAAAAATGGTTGAACATCGCGCCACGAACTAAATTGCGTATTACTGTTGTCAAATTACAACCCTAAGCTGGCAGGGAGGGTGTTGGCATAAACCGTCGGTATGTCAAGACCCTGGACTCCAAGGAGATCGCTCATACTGTACGTGAGGGTGGGCGGCCCTCTGGCATGCATGGGTCTGAGGGTCGCGGGGGTGGCGAAGACCCTTTTGCATCCCGTCACGTCATAGATCGAGGCATAGTGCATCGGAGCAGGGGCCACCGCTATGGCAGCTACCGGAATGGTAGGGCCGGTGGCGGCTGCAACGGGAACACTAGCGCTCACGGGTATGGGGTAGGGGGTGTAGCGCAACGCGGATGACGTGCTTCCTGCGGTTACAGGGCCGGGGTTCAGCATTAGCAACTCACCGTAAGCGCCACGGCCGGCGGCCCTTGTCTTCGCCAGATTCGCGGGAAGCATTACTTCTTTGGGTTGTGCTTTCTTGCATTCCACCTGGAAAAACAAACACTCGTTTAGACAAAGGAATGAATGCAATCATAGGGTGAAAATGTCTCACTGATCGCCGGTAAAAGCTTGACACCATTATTTTACTAAAATATATTTACACTAATATTAGTCATATTTTCCTCTCTTTTCAGCTCCTTCACCTCCCTCTGACTTCAGTCATATCTTCTTATAACTGTTCACACGTATTGCAACAATTTTTTCACCCATTTACTCTCAATGAACAAAACAAAAAGAAACTAGCCTTCTTCCACATATTTTCCACCGCACAAAGGCAAATCTTAGGATGCAACGATAAATCGAGGTCGATGAAATTTCAAAACTTGAACACTAATTCATGAAACGCCCCCCCCCCCCCTCCCACACAGGTCGAATTTTCCCTTGAATTAATGTTCCGCCCAGCGTCAAAATTCTTAGGGGCAAATTCGTCCGGAACTCGCATATTACCGCGCTGGAATTTACGGGGGTGTTTTTGTGTGTCCCCAGCCAGCGCGATCCGGCTCTCCCGCCCGTATCTATGTACCGAAAGCATGGGCTATTAATCACGGGCCGAACTTCTATTTAACTTGGGTAAAACTATGTGATTTCTCTCCAACCCCCATGCTACATGTAAAGTTATAAAACGACATATTTCTTCGCCGGCATAATGCAACTAGGACGTGGACTTTTTAATATAGGGGAGCGCTCTCCATATTCCTCCGGTTAGCGGGCACTCCTCCCTTCGCCCGTCCGCCCTCCACCAACTCCCTTTTTCCCCTCCGCCCGCTCGCCGTTCACCTCAGTCGCACTTGAATCATTCCCCGCGTATCTTCCTCTTTTTCCCGTGGGAGTAGGACGTGTCGCAAAGCTACACGCCACCACGTTCCGGCATTTCCATGCGACCGTTTTCCCTCAGTCTCACTGACAAAGCACGCGGCCCTAAACTTTACAAGCCGGAGCTTTATGCGAGAGCCCACCATATATCTTCCGGCCTGTTTCCTCGTCCAATGGCATGTCTTACAATCAGGAGTGATTTGCGGGACCCGCTTCCAATTACTGACGAGCCCCTTGGAACTTTAACACCCCGTGCCTTGCGTTTTGATGCCGCCCCCGGGGCTACGACCTACAATCTAAATTCACCCTTGGAAACCCACAAACAAGCTGCCGCTCCATTACGGACTTCCACCTCTGGCTTTTTCCACTAACCGCCGTGCCATGCGAGGATTCGTAATTCTGAATGTGTCCGGTGTTATCGGAATGTTTTCTATGGGTTTCTTCACCCCTCTTGACAACAATCTTAATGTAATATTCCTTTACAACGATTCTTCTGATTGCTTCTAAATACCGAATACCGATAGGTAACGTAATCATTACATAACATTTTGTCTGCAGTCTGGAAGTATCATTTAAATATTTCAAATTTGCCTTGATGAAAATAGGGTTTAGCAGTGTACAATATGATATTTATAATAACATTTTTTTGGGAAAAACATGATAAAAATCTCCTCGTTTATAATTGACGAAAATAATTTATAACAAAGGTACAAAATAGATATTAATTGAGAAAATAGTCATATTTAATATTCAAAGAGATTTTCTTTAACAATAGCAAAACTTTTTCTTGACAGCTATTCAGAAATATTTATGTTGCCACAGTTTGTACATTAATAAATAAAACGTTTATTTTAGTTTGCAAGTCAAAATAACACGTAACTAAAAAATATCAATTCAAAATACACTGTGGCGACAAACTCTTCTACAGAGAGGCAAATCCTGCAAAGTGCGCCCAGAAAAGGCACCATCGCATCGAATCTCGGAATTAAAACACCCCCGAAAGGTCAATAGCATCTGCCTTTCGCAGAAGCACCGCGCAGCACTCCCATCAAGGGGCATAATCTCGAAAATGCCCACAAGTATTTCGCTCAGCAGCGCCTAGGGCCGCAGGATGAAAGAAGGGCGGAGAAAGAGTAATATACTTCGGTTATAGTGCATGCTTTCATCAGGAATTTACGCCGCGAAGATTGGCCTCTATGGCTCATGAAACTCCACAATATAGGTTACGAGAATGCCGCGTGCGCAGAGTCGGGGAGGGGAGGGTGCAGAAATAGGGCTTCCTTTGAAATCCCAAAAATGACTTGTTATTTGGAGAGGTATCAAAAAATAAGTGGGTAATATAAGTGGCCGGTCGCATTTGTCCGGCCACAATGGGGCCGTTAAAGAGGAACACTTATTAAGGGTTGGCCGGGGGGGTTGAAAACGAGATTAATAACCCTGTCGACTGCTAGGGCTGACGCTGCCTCCAACCCCACTTCCTACACCGAACTGTTCTGTTTTCGTTCTTCAAAACGTAACAAACAGTTTTGTACCGAGGAATTTTTAATTCCCAAATCATATTTCCTAATTAAACACAACACAGTTAGAACATCATCACCCTTGTCATTTTACTGTTCCGTTATCCTGTTTTTTAATACCAATATTATTTTCTCATATTAACACTTTGTATCATTTACATATCATATAGTGTATGCTGTTTTTGAAAAAAAATCAGATGAAGCTATGATTCGAATAAAGGGTGGCTGAAAATAATGTTAAGAACTTCTGTCTCCTGCATTGCAGAGTCAAAAATAGAATTCAAAGTACTCAATTACTTTATGTTATTGCAAATAAGGAGTCCCGAAATCACTTCTAAACCTTCATTGGACATACGCATGTCCCTGCCTTGGCTTCAATAAAACAAAATAGTCTTCACAAACAGGACGAGTACAAAACCCTCCAGTTTTTTCGTGCACCACCTAACTTTGAATTACATCCAAGGTGCGCATTTCGCAATTTCCCGTAATGTTCGGATCTCGTGTCCACTCCGCAAACACCGCAATTCATTTGCAGACGCGACAAAATATTTACTCCATCGGCGCTACGGCCGGGCGGGTCCGGGAAAAAATCGAGTCGGCGGAATAATCGCACGAATTTGCATGAAAAGTGTGCACCAAGAGCTCCTCGATTGCTAGAAATGAGCGCTTTGTTTGCATAAAAGGAACGAAAGGGTGTCGGGCGTCGGCGATCTTCCGATTTGAATAGCATGCGAAGCCGGAATGATCGCAAAGAGGAGGAAAAAACGTCGTCCCACAGTGTTTATTATATGGAACATGGAAATTCTAGATAAGCACGAGCAGATATAAAACGGAGAAAATTGAAAATGTCGGATAGAGGGAGTGCCTATTAAAAGTACATTGGTAATTTGCATGTATCGCTGTATGGAAACACGTTGGGATTAGGGCGTAATTTAATAGTTGGTGATTAGGAGAAATGTGTTGCGTTGGATTGTGGTTGCGTCAATGATTATTTGGAGTTTTGATCAATAGAACAATTTCAAGGTGGACCGTCTTTGAGGTCGAGCCGAAGTATCGATTTGAGTCGATCATTAATTATTGACGATGGAGACTATTTCGACCTTGTTAAAGAGAAAGCGTCATTAACATTGCCATTGCAGTGAATATATAAATCATTAATAAGTTTGTCTTTACAACCTATTTTCAATAATAATTTTAATAACGCATGTCCAATATATCCTACATTATGTTACCGACGAACACCTGGGCGCGGGAAGGAACGGGGTCGCTCGTCCCACTGGTAATGCAGTGAATCGTTCCGTGACGTAACATAAGATTCACGAGAAACTTTCGGATCTTTAGCACTTAGATACCTGAATTGTTCCCTGAATTGTTTCAAGAACTTTACGGTAAAACTTCCTCAACAAATTGTTGACCGAGGTAAAATATCAAGTAAGATTTGAGGTAAAATTGTTAATCATGGAAATTACTAAAGAATGATTACAGCATGATTAGAGCGTGAGCACAGTATAGATTACATCCTTGTTTTTACTGTGAATGAAGAAAGAAACTTGAGATGTTTAACGTTAAACGTTGAACAAAGAAATAGATACGAATTTGAGGCCTTAAAAACCAGCAACCAAAAACAGAGACGCGATGAGAATCGATATGACCAATGGCGCAACTTACCCACAATAGGAGAGAGCCCAAACAACAGAAAGCTATTTGATATAAAGAGCACGAGCGATTTCCGTATTCTTTCTCCCCATCGCATCGCCGCGGGCGTGAGCGGTGCGGCGTTTACTTCTCACCGCTTTCGAAGTTAATAATGAAGTTCTAAGCAGTCAAAGAGTTTCACGAGCACCCCAATCAATCAACCTCAAACTTATAAAACAGTCTCATTTTCTGCCTGCACACCCGTACTCGAGCAAATTGCCAGACTCGAGGGAAGAAAGGGGCGGAAATGCCAAGAGCTTAAGTGCAATGGGGCGGCGTGGACGTGCGGGGGTAGATGCCCTGGATCGCACAGGCCAAAGGGTTTAATAAACACTTTACTTCGAAGGAATCAAGTGTAATATAAACGATGGGAATCCGTATTAAAACGGTGTTTAATTTGAAACTGCGCGGATGCTCGGGCGAACGGAGCGAGAATTAAAGGACCTGAAATATAGTTTTAAATGAAACCAGAGGGATATTGGAATACAATGGTCATATAGGGGAAATCTTGGATTCCAATTTCATAATGCCGGAGATTAAGCGTTAACTGGAAGTTCTGGGGTAAGGCTGGAGTTTCGGGGGTTGGATTGGGGAGTGGCGAGGGGTTGCGGACGGGGTTTGTGGGGCAAAGAGAGTTATCGAACCATGGGAACCCGGAGTTGCGAGGGGTAATGGGGTTGTGGGACCACAAGCGAAATAATTGGGTTTTGGCTTATTATTTAGTTTAATTGAATGAGGACAAATAAATTCGGAGATTATTAAAGAGGGGAGATTCGGTCAGTCCCGGAGGAGCTGTGCCCAACTTTGGACAAAGCTGATTTAAAATCGGGTCATTCTGCCCTCGTAGTGGATAATGACTGGAGAATGGTTGAACAGTACAGCAGAATCTTCGACTTTCGACAGTTATTGGACTCTTGAAGAATCAAATAATTTATTTTATTAATTTTATGACCCATCAAAGAATTTAATTTTTATACATTTTTAGAGTATTATAGAGGGCATGATGTAACGAATGCTAAAAATCATCATAGGGGAAGGATTTCAACAGATTTGTACAGGGGAAAGTCTAAATATGCAGAAAATGCACATTACTCCTTCTGTCCGTCATCAATTCGTTTCCAGACGATTGAGGTGACAATTTTTGAGATATCGATTTAGCTATATTTTCCAATGGGAAGTGCCTGAACTTTAAATGCATTTAGAAGAGTTTCAAAAAATTTGTAACACATACCTACAACTTGTTGTTATAATACAACACTCGCTCTGGCTCGTAATAACAATAGCAAATTCATATAAGTGGAGGAATAAAATAAAAGGCGAATGAAGAGATATTCCGGAAAACGAGGAACGAGAATTGAGGGGAGACGGATGATATTTCAGATTCTGAATTGAAACGTCCGGGTTATGCTCCATGTGCGATACGCCTTAGGGGGATGGCTCTAACAGGGCGATAAAAGTGAAAAGAAGAAAAGGAAAACTGTCGCTGGAGACGTATATGGGCGCGGATATGGGGGGAGGACGAATCGCCGGCGAACTTTCTATATAAAAATAATAAAGTGTCTTAATAAAAACTTACCATCTTATTGTTAATTTCGTGGAAGTGGATCTCGCAAACTTTATCTACAACATCTTCGCTTTGAAATGTGACGAATCCAAAGCCTGAAACAGAACGAAAGAAAAGTTTAGAGAAAGTTTGAGAGCTCGTGGCCCGACCGATGTCAAGCCGGGGTTTCGTGTGGAATTCCTTTGTCTTTTAGTAAGGGGATTCCGTGTTTTCGCAAGATAAATTGGTATTTTCAATAAATTGGCGCATTAGTTCGCCCAGGGGAATCGATATTTTCGATAAATTGGCGCATTAGTTGCGGATATTAGCGTTTGGGGCTTAGGAAGCATGACGCCTGGTCTAATTAGATCCTGGCATTGACACGTCCACTATACATTAGCAATTACCCATTTCAATTAGGGAATCGATTGGTCGAGTACAATTTCAGGGCGCGAAGATCGTCATTGTATTGTTGAATTATTATTTGTGGGTCGTAAATTTAACAGCATTGGATTCTGGTCTTGCTGTGGTCTCTCGAAAAAACATATTCATTTTAGCGCGAACATCCAACATAATATAAATAAATAAAATTTTAATAAATTCAATAATATTTATACTTCGGTACATTTTGTTTCGAAGAGTAAAACTTTCGTCTAAAGAATATAACAGCTTCGTTCCAACTGTCCCGCAAGTATTCAGTTGGTCATGCGCTTTGTAGACTGCACGTTCCAACCCATTTTATGTACTACTAGTTGCACCGTACGTTGGACGTTCCAACCGAAGTTGTGCGGTCTGATGATGAATTAAATTCATTACATTTGAGGACGGCGGAATTTTTGTGCTGGTCGAGTGGCAACTGGTTGTTGCGAGTACCCCTGAAAGCAACCCCTAATGTTATCTGGGCGCTAGGAGATGTACGACCGCAAAACAAAAACACCCAAAGACATATCGACGCACTAAATCCTGGCGGCTGCCGTTCCGCAGGGCAGATAAATGGGGGTGACATTGTGTGAAGTTATTTACCACGTAGTTGTCCGCAGATAGTGGAAAACATTAACAATGAAGACGTGAACTTTAAATGCACGCTGCGCCGTTCCTTTTACGATTCAACGTTTGAATGATGCGCCGGGTCGCGAGGCGGAGATTTGTAAAACCTGGAGACCTAAAAACTTTTACAACAGCCAGAGGCCACCTTAACGCGCAAACAATGAAACTTTGTTGCTCGGTGCGCGCCACTGCGTCCTGTCAATTTAATATGGCGGGACTGTTGCGGGGGGTCGCGACGTGGACCGTTAAAATTATTGACTTTAAAGTGGCCGCTTTCGTGGCGGAAATGCATTTCCTCGGTTCGCGATAAACTTCCCAATTTCGCCTGAAATCTACATTGGAGACCACAAGTTCGCTGTGGGGACGAAGAGGCTCGATGGATGGAAATCGGATCGGAAAATGGGGCATTTGGAGTGGACTTGGAATTTGGTACCAGTGCGGGGAAAATATGAGACAAAAATTATCATGGCAGGTGGAGTTTGTCACGTGGTACAGAGCGCAAAGATAAGATTTACTGAATACTGTAATATATAAAAAATGATACAGTATCAAGTATGTGATACTGTGTAGAATGGAATAGACGTGAAGATAGTGTGCAGTGAGAATGGAATAGACGTGAAGATAGTGTGCAGTGAGAAAGGAATAGACAAGAGGGCCAACTCAATGTATTTTCGTGGCAATTGTAAACTTCAGGTTCCTGTGTTCATTCTCATGGGATTTTGGTCCCAAATTCTCGCAGCTTTAGCGCCTAACAGTCTACAAGATGATTCGGCGGTGACGTTTTAATTGTGGAGAATTGATTTGGATGTGTGAGCTTCACTGTGATGAGGAAATTCAATTCATGGAGGCGGGATCCAAGTTCAGAGGGATACTTTTGCCAAATGGCCGTCCCGAGTGCACATATTCATGTGTAAAGGACGTGTGGAATGCGACACTTGGGGCCATATTTTTTGGCGATTCGCCCCGGCCTTTTTATATTCTCCTGGCAAATCAGAATAAAATTAATAATAAATCTTCCCCGGGACTTCAGGGACGACTGCGGAAGAGGAACCAGAGTGGAAAGCGACGCGAGTTGGAAAACAGGACGACCCTTGTGGACGAAGAAGTGTGGAACTTTTTGAGGGGGTGGATTGCTTGGCCGCTCTTCTGCGAGAGGAAATCTCGGGATGTTTTATGGTGAAAAAGGTATTTGTGTGGAAATCAGCAGTGGGTGTTTGCGGAGAGGGATTAGATATATTGCAAAAGGTGTTTGCCAGTGTTTGAAGCGAAATGGCGGATTTTTGCGAAGATGGGTGTTTTTCGGTGAAAGTTACTTCAAGCGGTGAAAAATATTTCTCAGAGCGAGCTTAAGCTTAGGTTGGTCTTAATTTGAAGTATTTGACATTTTTCAATATAATTAATGTCAAATAGGTCAATTTAAGTTCAACTTGAGGTTAAGTACGCTCCGAGAAACTAGGCATAAGTAAAGGATGTTTTCTGGATAGAAGCGAAAGATGTTTGCTGGGAAGAAGCGAAAGATGTTTTCTGGAAAGAAGCGGAAGATGTTTTCTGGAAAGAATCGAAAGATGTTTTCTGGAAAGAATCGAAAGATGTTTTCTGGAAAGAAACTGGAGATGTTTTCTCGAAAGAAGCGGAAAATGTTCTCCAAAAAGAAGCGGAAAGTGTTTTCAGAAGTGGACATCGAAGAGACTAGGGTGGGTTCAGTGTGAGCAGGGGGGGTGTTTCAAGGCAAGGAGAAACCAGGGGTCGTTTCAGAGCGAAGAGTGGCGCGAGGCAGTTTGCCGGATGGTTCATTTGGGTGCAGAAATGTTAGTGTTGGAGCGGAATTACATGGATCCCCCGAGGGCCTCGGAAATGTCACCACTCAGCACCGACTTGTACATACAATAATGACATCCTGGGGGAGCCTTGGAACGGACTGCTCCCAGGCACTCGGTACACAGTTTGCACTGCCCATAGAACAGTAGATTGGTTTAGTGCTGCGTATCGATACGGAGGAAGTTTGGCGGATGACAGTGCGCTCCCCAAAATTGCATTATTATGCAAATGAACGGGTCCGCGTTATAGGAACGTAAGTCGTTCCCCTTGTTGACGTTAGAGGGCTGATTCGCACTTTGAACTCGCAAACTATCTGCGGTTGGTTGATGGCACCGTAAATTCGTAATTCCATCACATTGCAATCATTGTTAAATCAGATAAACCTACCGCCCTTACAGTGTCAGGTTCGTCTGGGTTAATTTAATTGGCGAGTGGATTTATTTATTTATTACTTTATTACTTGTCCGTCTGCCTCGTACCAAATTCAGCAAGGAAAAATCAAGCCCCTCCGAAAGGGTTTGACCTCAAAAATCTAAAATTGATGCGAAACTAAATTGAATGAGTGCAGGGAAATTAGTGTCTGATCGGGATAAGCCCCCGGAGGAAGGCGGCATCTTTATGCCGCCACTGGGGGATGTGTGCATACGTTAGATGAAACTCCCCTTTGCCACCACTTCTTTAAGTGGTGGCAAAGGGGAGTTTCATCTAACGTATGCACACATCCCCCATAATCTCATTTAGTATACTGGCTCTCGATATGAGATGAGAAGGCGTATTAAGCACACCGGCTGCGACAAAAGAGCCCAGGGCTGGAGCTGAATCGGCGGGTTTTCTTCTTTTCGCGGTCTCGCCTGTCACGACGGGCGCTTGAGTATGAGTTATTGCCTATCTGTTGGACTGAAAAGGGGAAATGGGAAGGAAAAGCTCTCTCGCAACTCCCAATCTCTCCGCTCCGCACGTGAGCTTATCTCGACCAGCCCGGCCCCCCCGCCAGCTCCTTTTGGCTACCTTTGCCATATCACATTTTGTACAAATCTTTACCGGAATTTGCATACACTTTTCGATTTCTTTTTCGTTTATTTGCGCATTGGTGGAGGTTGGGATCCTTAGGGACCGCGTCATTCGAAGCGTTCTGTCGCCTTTGCAAACAAGACATCTCCACTCATTCTGTCATGGATCATATTCATCCCTTTCTGGTTTTTTTTATGTAACTTTTTGTCAAAATTGTTAAAACTTAAATTCTTGAGATCATTGCTTTTTAAGGAGACATACATGACTATTTCGGCGAGAATAGGGCTGATTACGCTACCAACGCCATAGTACGAACGTATAACCTAACCGGTAGAAATTGAATTCGAGTTGAATTCGAAAGTGGATAAAATTGGGAATAAAAGGAGGACACCATCGAAGGGTGTTCTTCGAAGAGAAATCACGGAGAGGAAAACAGAGGGAGGATAACAGGGGGAGGAATCACAAGTGGGGCGGGTCATCTGTTCAATTTTGATGTCAACTCTGCAATGTTTTCAGTCGAACGCGGAGAAAGGGGTTCATCATCAAAACTGCAACCCCCCCGCCCGTTTTAGAATCTAATCGGATTTTAGAGTCCTTAAAGGCCAATCTCGAACGCAAGACTGAAATTAAGTCGAAACATTGTTCCAACTTGAATCCGCGACCGAAGAAAATACGTTCGGTGAGACGGGGCAGGCGGGAGGGGAAGGTTGGTTCTACGATCCAACTTTATGAACATTTAACTTTAATGCAGTTTAAGCGCTTCCATAACTCGAGAATCATCGCGCCCATCTCTTCCACTTCTTCCACAACCTTCTTATTCAAATAACGCGCATAACACTTTACGTGCAAGTTTCGCATCCCTCCGCTGGGCGTGGGGGTGGGACGGGAGGTAGTCGCACCGACTGCGAAGTTATAATTTTGTTTTCTTGCGCCCTCGCAAACTTTTTGTTTACGGCCAAGTTATCATATGCACTTAATAATGTATGATTCTAGCCTATTTCCTGCTGCGAATACGCGAACCAAATGGGACCGCATTAATCTGCGAACTTTTCCTATTTTCGATAACACATTCGTCTCCCTGTTATCCGCCCGCCGGAATCACAGGGCGCCTCTTTATGGAAACATGCTGCTGAGGAAATTTGTTACGCAGACATGTTTACTGGGTTGTGACACTCATTTATATTCGCATTTTTCTCAATTTCTGACGGGACCTTCATTTTATTGGGGTTTTTGTCCAATTTTCACAATTTCTCATACATTGCCAACTTCGAATTTTGTATGTATAGGGTGAAAGTACCATTAATGGACACCCAAGAGGAATATTCAATTTTCACCTTGGTTTGTACTATAAATCAGTTAAATTTTATTATTGCTATATAAAATTGTGTCCCTTACTACACATAATAATTTTACTCAATTTTGTTAATGTGAGATAGTAAGATGAATAACTGCCAACGATTACAATAGAAATGATTTTTTAAAGCACAAATAATTGTAATCTGATTGATTTGATTTGAATCTGTGGTCTAAACTAAAATCCATTTCCGAAACTTACAACTCATACGTTCGCAATTCGAAAGCCAAACAAAGTTGAAATTTGTACGCTAGTCAGGACATCACTGAACGAGCACTATTCTACACAACAATTCACCCGAAGTTTAGCATCCACCTTCCCCTCCCCCCGAAAAAAAAGCATATTTCACCACTATCAGCGGTGTGCAAATGACGTAAATGACGCATATGCCTGACGCCTCGTAACACTTGGCTCCCGATTGAATTATGTCGGGTTTTTGCAGCGCCCGCCCACCCCAAAACGCGGCGTCCTGCTGTGCGGAAGAGGTGGCGCTGGCCGCACCCCACCGGACCAATACAGATTATGTACCAAAATTGAAAGTTCAATTGAAATATTGATCAGGGCCGAACCGTGGGGATATTTGTTGCGATCGGCGGCGCAGCGGGGAGGGCGCTCTATGTCCTGTTAATTAATAACGGTGTCGGGGCCCGGGCCAACTGTCTATACACGCGGCGGGCCATGAATCAGGGTTATTTATTGCATAAGGTGCTTGCCTACGAACTGGAGTGGAAAGGGAATCGGCAAACGAACCACTCACTCTGACTGACTACAAAGCCGGAACGAATTGCTGTCCCCGTGGAACAAGGGTGCGAGGATGATGTACAATGCCCGACTATACTCACTCGAGACGTCCTCGATGTAGGAATGGTCAAAATATGACTCGTTTCGATTAACTTTTTGAACCGTCATTGGGGTATTTTTATTTCTTTCCCTGGCGACTTTTCGGAAACTACTTGTGTTTTCCTCCGAGCAAACCAGCGAAAGGGTTAATACTGCTCCCTCCTATTGTTCCGATAAGCCGCCTCCTCGTGCTTCCGGTTACGCCTCGACTCGCTTTTAATAGTATTTTTAATTGCAACAACGACGAAATAAATTGGTCAAATTTCCATAATAACCCGCCCCGTCCGGCACGCCCCATAAAAAATGCGATGTTCGTTCCATGGCCTTCCACGCTCGTTCTCACGTACCGGGCCGCATCAAGGGGTTGGCTACGACCCGCCGCGCCGCCTTGCTCCGGCAGATATCTGCGTTAAATGTGTCAGATTATAAGCAACGAAGCTCGATTTGCATAATTGCGTCGCTTGATGTACGAGCGTTTTTCGCACGACGCGCGAGCGTGAAGCGGAAATTATGCCCGAGAAGATGGGGCAGGCCCGCGATTGAAACGGGGGGATGCTCCCTCCCGTTTCGATCGCGGGCCGTTTCGGGATTCAATCTCCAAATGAAATAGACCAAAAACAATGGGCATGGCATTGGCGTGAAAGTGGAAGGGCGATGGCGTTGGGAATCGGGGCGAAACGGTGATGGCCCGTCCGGCGACTGCTCATCGCCACCGGATATCGGATCGACGGGTTTAAATTGAATGTTGGACGAAACCGTGGGGCGAAGACTTGGATGTTGCGACGGGCACCGCCAATGAATACGCTCGTTGAAGTTCGGACACAACTTGAGTAAAACGAGGAATATAATATCAGTATGTAAGGCGTACAGAGTTATTACATTGTATTTAGGAAGAGAAAGTTGGGAAAACCTCGCTCAGCACGCGAGAGAATTTCCTGGATTTTACTTCGGGGAATGATAGTGCTGAAGTCGGAAAGATTACTGAGGAGATTGGTAAAACCGTAAGCGTTGGGGTATTCCGTAAGCGAGATAGACCTGAACGTGAAAAATACTGGACAGCCATACAGCGAGAGAAATCTGAAGGCAAAGCGACCCGGGGTTGCTCAGGTGGAGTAGGGTGAAAAGAGGGAATGCAACTGAAAGGTTGCCTCGGGCGCCACCGTTGGGCGAACAAACAACTATTACTAGAGTAGATATTTTATTTACACTCGGTTAGTTGTATGAAGCGAGAAAGAAAACTGTAATGGCGCTTTTTTCGCCGATAAAACGGGAACGTACTTCGTCGTTTGGCCGTATGGTTTATATTTGTAGGGTATTTGGAAGAGCCTCGCTCATCACGCAAGGTGTTTTCCTGGCGTGATACTTTGGAGAATAGAACGCTTAACTGGTGATAAATATTATCAAAATCATAAAAGATAGTTCAGGTACGAATTATGTTGAGCAGTCTCCAAACAATCTGATATATCCCCAACGAAACAGCTTGCCTGAACAACTCTTTATTCACGATAAATTTCAAATTCCACAAAATAAACCAGCATTAGACGGAGCAAGATTCAGAACGGTTGGCCAGAGAAGGATTTGGGAGTATCGCGGTTCTGTTAGCCACAATACAATTAGGGCGGCCCGAGGCGACGATCACGTCCCATCATCTAAAATGGTGCTGGCCGGCGTAAAAAGGCCGCTTCCCGTAACATGTGAAGGCTAACGATGTATGTTCTCGTTTATTCGCGTCATTAAACACTCACGGCCTCCTTTGACCCGGACCGTCAGAAGGATAAAAGGTTACGCTCCTCCAACCCCCTTGCCCGTTTTCCCTGGTCCGCTCTCACCGTTTGGCACATGTCCGGATTTGCACAAAAGACGGACTTATCCCCGAAGAAATCCGTTGCAGCGTCGCCTCCCGTCACGATTGGAGGCAGCGTTACAAGAAACAGCCCCTTATGAACAGGCCTCAAGTTTCCGACAAAAATACACGCAATAATTGACTATTGAACGTGAGACTGAGGAAATTCTGATCCCTTGAGTCATAAATTAAATATAACTGTATAAATGGTGAAATAAGCGAACAAAATAAACTGGTCATGCAATAAACCTAAATATTGTTAAATGAAATACGTATTTGTTTAATCGATGCAAAGCGAAATTTGACTATGAACAGGAGGTATTTTTTCGGAGTAGGCCGCAGGGAAAATTTGAACATTTTGGAACTTTTGTGTAATTGGATTCGTGGATTTTGGAAATTTGAATTCTAAATGAGGCCACTAACTCACCCAAAACGGCGAGGGCATTATGGAAACGGCCGGCCGAAGCGCTAATTTCCACCCCCCAGAAAAGCTTTCATCCCCCCATGGCAGCCGAAAACCGCCCCAGGCCGGTAATAATGCGAAGGTCTGGTTAAGCCTGCCCGGCACCCTCGTATAAATACAATTCTTATCAAGATTTAGTGGTGGATTGCGGCTGTAATTAAAAAAATGTAACAATATACTTAAACCCACCCCCCGGTCGCAAAGACCACGCAATCAGCAATATATCTCCTTAATTGCAGAACTGTGTTCCCATCGGTTCATTTACAAAATCCCTTCAGCGTTCTCGCTTCTCCCCTTACGCCCGCGCGCCCCCCTCAAGCCATACGACTAGTATTCCCTTTTCTATGTCGTTTCGAAACCATTACTTGTACTTTCCCCCCTCTGGTTTCCAATTCCTCTCTGTACCGCACTACAATTTTTGTACTGACAATGACGTTACATGGAAATTATCTCCACGCATTTCACGTAGGAAGAGATGATATTTTTTATTTGTTTCGTTTTACTGTTTGATTATACACAAATCTACAAAAACAAATTTACTGTAAAGCTATGTATTTACATCACTTTCCAAACATTTTACTGTTTGCCTATGCATTTGCACAAATTTACAAACACAAATTGACTATTTGGCTATGTATTTGCGCAAATTTACAAACGCATTTACTGTTTGGCTATTTATTTGCACAAATTTCCAAATAGAAACCGCGCAAGTCCAATTTCATCCAAATACGAGGCCGTTCGGCGTTTTACATCTGCTGACTTCTCATGACCATCCCAAGCCCCATCCTCCCAGTTTCAGAACGGACAGAATGCGCCGCCATCCAAACCACAAGCGGCTTTTTGCCGCCCACTTTCCGACATACGTACACAAGTGTGTTCGAGCAGTCGAATCCCTTAATGCCCAAATGACATTATTCAAATAACTTTCGGATAGCGAGCTCAAAAGGAAAGTTTAATACAAAAGTTGCGCCGGCTCTCAGCCCGACTAGTTTTTCGCATCGGTCCACCCACGCTCGGTGACCGCAGATTTCCCTGAATACATTTTCCTTGTTACAATCCAAATATCAACGGAATGCAGTTTGCGGCCCAACTTTCTGCCGGCTCAAGTTTAACCTGAACCCTTCGGTTTTTGCCGAATGTCCCTGTTTTTCTAGAATTTCGTTATTTTAAATCAACTTAAATTTTTTCGACTTAACCCGTTTTTCTCGTATTAACTCAATTTACTATCCATTGAAATAGAAATACTGATCTCCTCATTTAGAAAAACCAAGAAGAATGTCTGCAAGACATTGAAAAGACATTGAAAAGACTTATGGTTTACTTCAATAATATAATTTTAAACATACCCTACCAATTCTAGGGTTTGTGCCAGCCGTCCTTTCAGAACAGTCTCGAATCTCCTATACCAGCAATGTATTCTTGTTCCTTCAGCTTCCTCAAATCGCCTCAAGACACACATCTGCTCACTCCAAGACATGCATCGAATCTGTTCCTAACTTTTGAGGGTGTTATTCAGGGCTTAAAGCCGGATTGCGAGTCCCGCTTGCGGCACGGACACTAACCCACCCCTACTTAAATTGTCTTGTAATCCCCGAATTTCCGGCTGCGATCTCCAACCACCTTCAGCTTTTAATGCATAATACTCTCCCAGCGGGTTTAGCAACTCCTTGTTTCCGTTTTAAATGTGTGTTCGTAGGCATACTTTTCGATAGGTAGTGAATCATCTATGTTCATAGGCATTTTTCTCTATAGTGAGCTGTCTATACTTACATTACAACTTTATTCATTTATTCCATTGGAATATGTGTAGACCTAAATTCTAGAGAGTATTATTTTGATCATTCATATCACATTGTGATTCATGGGAATCAGCACCATTTTCCAATTATCCTACCCAAGGAGAGTGCTTGACCAAATCACGTCACTTGTTTCCATATACTCCCTCTGACTTGAATAATGATTCGATACAAATATAACGTTGTAATTCATACCGTAATAAGGGACCTAGGGAGTACATTTCAGTTTAAGTTACTGTGCATAATACGAAATATTCTAGCACCTTGAACGTCTGCTTCGCCATTAGACGGTTCGCCAATCCACCCCCCTAATCCACTAGTCTAGAGCTGGAATACCGCAACCCCAAGTAGAGGATTTGCAAACTGTGGAACACCTTCAGACCTATTCGGAACCAGCACTCTCAATCATCTCCTTTTGTAGCTATTCCCACCCAAGCCCTAATAAAGTTGCGGGATTACGACGTTTAGGAACGTTTTACTCAAGATTAGTGTTCAACATTTAGTTTAAGGATTGCGGAACTTTTCCATGTGTTCTACATCCTAAAGTCCCGAAGATTAAACTCGCACAGTGATGGACACTTTTTAAGTAGTTTGGAATTCTTTGGGACTGTTCTGCGAATAAAATAAAAACAATATAGACGCGATTGAAATAATAAACCAACTAATAGAAACATTAGACAAAAAGTTTCTCAGAACACTTCAAATTGGCAAAGAAAATTTAATATTCTAGATATAATTCATAAAAATATAAAACGTCCTAAATATTCAGATGGAATCTTTTTTAAATTTATTTATTCCTATTACAAAGGCAGGGGGTAGTCCGATTATATTCATATTCAGTTAAATACGGGTTAGTATTACATTTGTTATACTTATACATATTCTTCGTTTATGGTTGTATTAGGGCTGTCATACACTAAGCCGAATCGTCCGGCTCCAATCCGAACAAAGGCGCAATTCACTTGGAAATAAATACATTCACGACCAATTAGACTGAAAAGGTTTTTGTTTCATCCACGTCACAGCGAATCAAATAGGCTTTCCGCGATGATTGAAAAAAATGGGACGGCTGGCTCTGGAAACGGAAGCGAGCGCACATTACTCCTCTCTCACAACAAAATGCCACACCGTAACGATGATAACATTCCGTGCATGCACCACGCGCCCGATAAATACGTGCTATCCAGTCCATCCATTGTTGTATAAAATTGATAGTGGAGAATAAATTGATAGAATGGCAGTTGCATTTTGTTATTCATGAGGGAAGCGCCAGTCCGCTGTGTTATGGGGATGACGGAGTCCTGATGGTGGGAGGGCGCTTTCACCGAATCTTCTCCCCCGTATGCATATGAGGACCGTGCGTGAGCTTGTGTGTGTGTATGTGTGTGGCTGTGTCGACAAACAAGTGATTGGGGTTGAGGGAATCAATGTAAGGGCGCCTTCGCGTCGCCGGAAGTGGCCCCCTGGAGTGAATATAGGTGATGTCCCTCAGACATTGGAATACCTTTTTGGGGAACCACTTACGAAGTGGGGTAAAGTTGCAGCTCGTTTCCATCCTGTTTTTCTCGCGTAACATCTCACTTTTCTACATCAACTCGTAGAGAGTGGCAGCCTTTGAAATACACATTACACATTACAAAATGAGCTCTCATTTGATTCGAATTAGATACTTCCCTCTGTCAGAAATGAAGTACTTATGTAGAGTAACGTATAACGTATTTTGGGGCTATCTAATAATTCATACTACTTTTGGTAGGTTGATTGGATTAAAAAAATCCTAAACCTCAAAATGTAAATTTGAAAACAGAGTTCCAGAGTAATTTAGGAAAATGTAGCAGAGAAAATTGCGGGATTTTATGGATTGAATAATGTTACATATGCAAGCTATAAAATGCAGCTATAAAAATCAGCAAACGAACACTTCTGACCCATTCATTCACATGGAAATGAGGGGCACTGATTGCTCAAGATAGCTTCAGTTTGTTTCAATACGAGGTATTACTATGTTCATAACGTCAAATCATTGTTAGTTGTCATTTGATTGCATCGTTTCCAGAATTTGAGATAGTAAACGATACTGTTTGCAGTTTTATTGAATTTGGGAGTGCATTCATTAAATGGCGCTTCAATAATATCAATACTTTCAGAGAATTTGAACAAACTACCTTTGTTCAAAAAGAGTTTGATTATAATTTTTTTTAATAAATGCTACATTCAAAAGTGTCGATAAATGCTGCATACTAAGGTGTTAATAAATTGCTAAATTCAAAGGTAACAATTGGGGAATAAATATTTGAAACAAACAAAATGGAAAAATCGGACAATCATCCCAGAACGCTAATGTCAAATGCAATTTCGTGATTATGGTGGAAAAATACGATCTCCCCTGTTTGCAGTGGGTGCTCAACTGGAGCGCCGAGCGGACCCTTTGAATGTTGCGCCAAGCACAGACATAATTGAATTCCACATGGAAACTCTGAATGTTAATTTCTATAAAGCAGGCCACTTTTCGCCGGCGACTGGAGGGCGGCCGTAATTGAATGTCTCCTACTTAAACGGCACTTAAATATTTGCTTTTATCATGTAATCCGGACGGAGCCTGATCCGGGACGCCTTTGTGTTCGACCAACACTCCAATGAAATGTCTCTCTCCCCGATGCGTCCTCAGCTGATTCCTCAGCTTCGGTAATAGGTTTACTGCCACAGGTATAAGAGGAAACGGTGGAGATTCTCCCCTTAAGCCGGCCATATCTCCAAGTGATAACGAAATTAAGGTGGATTTGGAATCCGAGGAGTGTTTTTTTTAGGTTTAATAACAAAATGTGATACCTACAAAAACATTTAACAAATTATGAATTTTCATTTATCAGGTCTTACTTTCGGCCAGTGTATGGGTTCGACAACTCACTCGATGATTCAAACTCGAAACTTAATACTTGCTTAATTAATTTTTCCATAATTATAAGTATTGTACCGAATTTATATATCAAAACTCTAAAATCAAATAACAAATATAATATTCAACATACTTTGGGATATGGCAGAAGTAATTCTGCAATATCTATACCAATAGGTGCATTATACAGATATATGGCATCAAGCAATGGACCCAATGGGGAGTTCACACCGATTTTCAATTCCGAGAGTTGAAAAGTTCCGGACCGATAATCTCCCGGTACTTCAGAGCCTAAGCACTAAATCCCCATTTCGGAATAAATAATGGAGTTAACGTGTCATTCGACAAATGTGACGTTTGACGGGCTGCTGCGGGGTTTGGAGGGGGGGGGGGGGCACTGCAGGGTGGCTTGGGATTTTAGGGGGTTAGCGGGGAAAAGAGAGGGTGAGGAAACGAGAGTGGGGTGCAGATGGCGGTGGAAAGGCGAGGAATTGAGGGGTTTGTGGGGGGTTGAATGATTGACATTCAACGGATTGAGAATTGAAGAAGTGGGCAAGGGAAAAATGGGGTGGAACTCTCGCGAAAACGAACTAAGAGCAATTGGGATGTGATGAAGAGAAATACTCAAGAAAATGAAGGGGCGAAGGTATGCGTGCATTTTATTAGGATACCCAGTTTAATTATGAAAGTTGATTTTCATACTGGCGTTTCGAAATATGCGCGAAACGAATAACATCGTCACATTTATTAAAATCCTCGCGTTATTCGAGTAACGGGCTCTCGTTTCTTGGAGCAAGAGGTTCATATTTCAACCCTCCGGATCGAAAGCTGAGTGTAGGTGTCCAATAGGCTTTGAAGAGGAACAAGTGGGAAGAGGAAAGTGATCGATAGGACTTATAAGTTGGAGGAGTGTTCGTGACCATTGTTGCAAAGTATACCCCACTTTGTTCTCAAAGCCTGACCTCTTTAAGAAATTGGGAGAGGAGAGAATCAAATTACCCAAAATGAAGCGACATTCAGACCTTAAAAAAGAATCGAATATAGTAACTGGTTGTTTTCGGTCAATATTAGGAAGAAAATTTTCAACTAATGGTAGGATGATTAGGTACATTTGGAAATGGTTGAAGACTAGAGTGTTTACTTAGACTTTCACAAATATGTACGATAGAATCAATGCCTAAATTGGATTATCAATAATCAGATTAAAGTCTTCCACATCCCCTGCAGCATCGGATATAGAAATCCAGATTGGGCCGATGAGTCTTAAGTGGGGTCGCACCCCTGTGACAGCGAGATGACGAACTATATGTCAGAGTCGTGAGACCTTGTGGTGCGGGTGGGTGGTGTCTCCCTTGGGCCCCCCACGGCCCGTTTACTTTCATCGGAGGGTAAACAAACACACAAACTTGGTTCCATTTCCGCGAATCCCCAAACGTATCCTCGACTTATCCTGGCGAGAGAGATCTTCCAATTGTTTTGGAAATTGGATGAAGGTTGAAAAATGTCCCCGCGGCCCGTCCCCTAGTCCCTGGCTAGGCCCAAACGCGACCCAAAAGCGATAAAAATTCAGTGAAGAAAAGCGAAGATGGAATAACCGAAACCGGAGATCGTGGAAGTAAAAAATTTGATCACCAAAACTCACAACTTTCCAGCTACTCCGTGGAGTTGCCTCCACGGAGTTTTCCTACGTCCAATTTGCGGCAAGCTTCAAAGTGTTTTTCATTAAAAACAGAGTGTAAGGAAGATTGTAAAGCAAACTTAGGTGGAATATCGACTGCAAGTGCTCAAAGGAATCGATTAGAAACAACATTATGAGTTAGCACGCATCACCAGAATTGAACGCGTCGGAAGCGAAGTTGATAAAAATCGCCATAAAACCCAGACACGCCCACCCACACTACAGCCAAACTCCCATCGAAACCAATTTAGCATTTCCCTTTTCATCAATTCTAATGGAATAACTCGGCCCAGCAATTCGTGCGATAACAACAGCGAGCAATCTTCGCCAGATCCGGCGCCCTTTTCATTTATCGTCATTTTTGTCGTGAATTAACAAGGCAGATAGGAGGACTACAGATGAAGAGGAAATGAAGATTGATGAGCGATTTCGCGGGCCTGATTCCGGGATAGGGGGCGCGTCAGAAGCAGGGCGAGTCACCAGCCAAGGGGTTGCCGAGTGTTTGAGTGATGACGGAGCTTCGGTTTGGAGGCGACCTAAGCAGAGACGTACCCAGGGATTAGGCGGGAGGGGCCCCTTTCAATTAGGCCAATTTGACGGTGGAGTAAAAAGGGTCCGGACTTTCGACGTCGAAATTTCCAATGCATGCCTCATGGGCGACCGGGAATGCCGTTTCGGGAAATGGATAGTGCGCCCCCTAAACGGCAACAGAATAAATCGCGCGACAACTGGGTCAGTGATAAAGGTCGCTAATTTCCTTTTAGTTTTCTAAAAGGGGCAAGGGAAGATCTATTTTGTGATTTAGTTTGGGGACGTTTGCATAAATCACCCGTCCTAAACCCACCGATCGCCCTTGATGGGGACCGCCATTATTTCTCGGGGCCTTTGGGCGTGAATTCCTGGGGACTGTCGGATTAATGGGGACATCTCGAAGCGCTGAGTCTGGGCAATATCTAGATTTTTTAAAAGAACGGGGTTGCTTGTTTTCGTTTGGAAATTTTAGCCATTTTATTGAGAAACACCGCAAGTCTTGATGCATTGACTAGGTGTCTAGAATGATTAAAGAATGACAAAGAAACGATGGGAAGAATGTCGAAGAAATGATGAAAACAATTTTCTAATCGATGTAACTTTGTTATTTTCTATGTCGTGTCCAGTTAAAATGTATTGTTACTTCACATAAGTTCCAATTGATTAGCTTTGAAGAAATAAACAAATGTTCGCCGCATAATCAAATAGTTTTCAGCGAATCAACTCGCAAGTGCGGCCCTGCACGACAAGTGATCACTCCGGAGCGACTCTAACGAGCAGCGGGGCGTCGAAAGCGACATATCACTGCAGGATATTTGAATTGATTCATTATCACGGCCGGCACTGATTAATGCGAACGCCAGGTGCCGTCTTTCACCCCCGCCCACCCCCAACCGCCGCCCAAACCGGCGCACCTGATCCGGCGCTCCCTTTGTCGATATTCGGCGCGTTTAACGGATAATCGAATTCAAACTGTGCCAATCACCCCGTCCCGATGACCTTTTTACAATCCGACATAAATGCGCCCCCCCGGAAGCGTTACATTTTCTTTTATGCCGGTCGCTCAATTTCCCCGGAAGTCTCACAATTTTAACGCCGCCATTTTCCGCCTCCATCCGCCCGGAAAGGATTTTCGCCAATGCTGGAGTTTCGGTCGCACCTTTGACTATAAGTCGCGCGTAGGAGGGTCGTTAAGTCGACGTCACGGGGAACCGAACATACGAGTGCAATTTTCAGGCTGTCTCTAGGTCCAAAGGCCAAAGACATTATTGGCTAAATAGATTTGCGCTTTGGCGTAAACGCGTGAACTATTCTAAGAAAATGTGCAAGCAACGTTTCAATGCTTCCTTATATGTACATTACTTGTGATATTAGAACAAATCTGCATAATGATTTAACCTAACACTCTGCACCTGACATAAGGAGCATAAATCAAAAATCTGGATTGGCAAAATTAATTTCCATTTATCGAGAATACCAGTGTCCATAACAGTCTTTTTTTCACAATTATGTTGGGATATTTAATTATTCGTTGGACGAATGAGATTAACCGAATATATGAAACTACTTTCATATGTTACAATTACATATAGGTACATAGATATTTCATCAAAATATGAATATTCGATTGAAATTGCGACAAAAAAAGATGTACCCAAAACGAACAAATTGATAATACTACTGTCTTCCTCAGGGTTCAAAGTACGTCAATTCCACTCCAAACCGAAAGAATAACTGTGACGTCCTTTTCCATTTTGCGGGGGTGACTTTCCTGTTTGTATGGTAACCAGGGTTCATCGCGCGAGCAGACTGGCGCACCTGCTGCGCTGTAAATTACACCACAGAATCTAAATATTGCGTGCCTGTATGAATATCAAATACTGCCTGTGCGCCACCTACTGGACAGGGTTGTCTGAACCCGTCTCATCATTCTTTCATCCACGAAACCTGATGCGTATCATCGGTCGCGTTGGATGCGAAATGATAGGTCTATTCGATGACAAGTTCTAGGTCGACCTGGTGTGAACTTTTATGCACCATCGCATTTGTTGATGCTAGTGAGTGCTGTCACTTTTTGCGGTTTTTTCCTATTGCATCGGAAACAATTTGGTCAATGCCAATCTGGCGGCCCTCAAGGCATAGCGAAACCTTTAGGGATTGTATATGATCAATATGATTACTCAAAACCGCTCAGTTTTACTCGTGGAATGGGCGTTCTATAATCCCTCGTAGTGTTACAGAACTTTTCCGATTCAATAGTAAAAAACAGCAAAAATTGACAGCAAAGTGAGACCGCCCCCTTAAGTGGTGCGGTAAACGTGGTGGTGCAGATAATTTTACATTGGGGTCGTCCACGAATTTTTGAGTATAATAATAAATGACAGTCATAACTGCCCAAAGACCAGTCCTATACTTGATTTTATTCAGAGATGCTTAGTTTTTACATTATTGCAAATTAAAAACTCCTCTGGCAAGGGCATTAAACATGTACGCGCGCAATGGACGATCCTATTGCGAATAAATGAATAAACATTACTTGTCACTTTCGGATCGCGGTTGACATTACCAGGGACATTTTACCCCTGGATTCAATAAGACTTGCCTTTTGATTCTCTATTTTGCTGTCGTCATCTGCTTGACTTTTGAACCATTCAAATGCCATATAATTCCTTCATGTGATATGCAGTGTTCCCATTTATTTTCGTGCGCTAGTGACGCCACATGGTAATAATTCAAATTTCAATAATTAATTTCTCTTCCAAGAACAAACATTCATTACTCTCGTTTTCGATACGAATATTTAAGATTATAAACTGTAATATAAAATAATTTTCAGCCAAGTCCCAGACTTCGTGGACGACGTAGTTCATGTCATCGAACAGACCTAATCATCGGCCACGTCGAAAGCGAAGCGATGACTCATCGGCAACGTTGGATGCGAAACGATGACTCATCGCCCACGTCGAAAGCGAAGCGATGACTCATCGACCACGTCGAAAGCGAAGCGATGACACATCGGCCACGTTGGATGCGAAATGATGACTCATCGCCCACGTCGAATGCGAAACGATTACTCATCGGCACGTTGGATGCGAAACGATAACTCATAGAGAAAGATAGAGATTGATTGTTCTTTATTAGCTTAATTAGCTATTTACATATTTACACCTTAGACTTACATAGGCACATTCATGTACACACTTTCAATCTCCTCCTAAATTCCTTTAGGCCCTCACATTCTCTGAGTTTTGCAGGCACCTTGTTGTACCATTATATCCCCCTATGAGAGGCTCTTCTGCGCAGCTGCGAAGTGTCGCACCGTTGCGTGTTGCGAAGTGTCGCACCGCTGCGTGTTGCGAAGTGTCGCACCGCTGCGTGTTGCGAAGTGTCGCACCGCTGCGTGTTGCGAAGTGTCGCACCGCTGCGTGTTGCGAAGTG